>JARQOC010001409.1:0-41843 GCA_033576535.1 Allobates femoralis
TTGGTGGTGTGCACTGTTCTCACCTCCCATTTAAAGGTCCAGTGTGCCCTAAACATGGAACTGCCTCTTAGCGTATTGTTGAGAGGATCACTGTATGTAAGGCACCCTCCCCTTTAGGGAGGTGCCTCAGCAATGTTTTCTATCTCTTAGTGACAATGCTTGTACTCAGGTTGCCTTACCTCATACTTTGTTCCTTGTTTTCACTAAAACTTTGTCTTATCTTATCTTCTATCTCCATTGAACCTGTTATGCCAGTCTGCTGCATCTGCCTTCATTGAGCGCCTGCTATGTCAGTATGCTGCACCTATATTATTAATCCTACTATGATAATCTGCTGCTCCTGCCTCTATTGAGCCTGCCAACTCCATCTGCCAGCCTCCATCACAAGTGAGCCTACCACGCAACCCTGACTTCAGTATGCCAGCTGCACGCTTTCTACCATCTTGCACTGGATTCTGCAATGTCTGGCACCTATACAAAAGTAAAGGAATGGGAAACATTAAGCCCATTCTCATAGATATACCAATTATAGGACACTCTGAAATGTAAAAACTTGAAAAGCTTTATTTAAATTACAAATACAAAAGTAATTGGTGCAGTCCATACAAAGGTTTGTTTTAACAAGAGAATTAAATTACATAGGTCAGTGGCAAAATATATTTTTGTTGGAGGTGTTTCCCCTTGAAAAAGAAGGAAGCAACCAACCCCAAAGGTACAAATACATAAGGGCAAGGTATGTACTTAAAAGTCCACAGCTGTAATGGGTCAGGCTTATGGGAGACGTTAGGTCAATAACTACCCCACAAAACAAGCCCAAGCCCTCAGGGTAGAGGAGAATAAATGAGTGTCAAGTATTACCACAATTCAACCCAAGTGGGATAAGCCTCAACAATTATGAGCTCTGAACAGGACTGAACTAACATACCCTACTCAACCACCCACTTACTCCAATCATCCCATAGTCTCATGACTGCTGGTAAAATTAGGTCTGCTTACCCATATTCGCTGTTGGGGAGGTTGGTGTCCCTTCATGGGGATAGGGAGGCCTCTACACGTTTTGCTGGCTGCTTCTGTCACCTGTCAGAGTAAGGAGCTGTACCATATCCCACAACCTGCAAAGCAAAATTTTGGACTTTGTCTGCATGTTATCATTGCTGCTTTGACAAGTGTACTCTAAGGGTGCCTTCACATTTGCGTATGGGAAGGCAGCGTATTGCTGCGTTCCCATACGCAGTCAAACGCATGCGCACTGCGTTCCTATGTTTAACATAGAAACGCATAGTGCCTGCGTTTGCTGTGTTTCGGGTGCGGATGCTGGACACCGGAAGGAGCAGATATCGTCCGCATCCGCATCCGCACCCGGGACGCAGCCAGTTGCATTTTTTTGTGCGCTCGGGGAGCTTGGACAATCAGCAAGCGTCCCCAAGCGCACAAAACATGCATTGTCTTCAATGGGTCCGCAGTCTTCAGCGCTTGACAGCGCTGGAGAACGCTGCGGACCCATTGAAAAATCTCCCGGTGGCCGCCGGTGATGTCACAGGAGCTCACCGACGGCCACCGGAAGATCAGCTGAGCCACTGCTGTCCTCCTCCTCCCCGCCGCCGGTAATGTGCTAGCGATGTCGGCGGGGAGAAACAGCTGATGTGACAGCTGTTTGAATCTTTCCGCGCCGACATCTCCTCTCAGTGTCGGCGCGGGAAGATTCAAACAGCTGTCAAATCAGCTGTTCTCCCCGCCGACACGTCCCGGTGCTTACTGGCGGCGGGGAGGAGATCTCCAGCTCTGAACTCCTCTCCGGCCCGCACCCCGGACAGCGCCAATTGGCTGCCGGGCTCCCTAGTGATGTGTCTGCAGGCGGACATTATCAGCTGCGGACACATCTTCACACACTGCTTTTGACAGCGTTTGTGTCTGCATGCCATCAGCATGCAGACACAAACGCTAATGTGAAGCCAGCCTAATACAGACTTTAGCTTCAATATAGCTTTTCTCAAGCCTATTCCTAACAAGGTGGTCAGTTGCTAGTGCTACAGTTCTTCTGTGTTCCAGTGGGTCCACTCCTCATGCTTATGCTCCCAAGAGCACAACAGAAGTGATAATATTGCCCACATAATCGGTTTCTCAACATCATTAAATCTGTCTGGGATTACATTTAGAGAAAGAGATGCAAGAGTAAACAAGACAAAATCCACCAAATATCTGTTATTAGTTCATCTTGATGTTTGGAACAAATTCCTTGCGGAGTTCCTTTAAAACTTTGGTGCAAGTGTATACAAGAACTGATGCTATGATGCTGTTTTAAACCCAATGATTTAGATTTGCTCTTTCTTTATTAATTTTCTATTTTGTTAATTGATAAAAACTAAACTAAACACTTCTACAGGTGCAATAAATTAGAATATTATCAAAGCTAATTTATTTCAGTAATTCAATATACAAAGTGAAATGCATATATTACATAAAGTTATTACAAACAGAGTGATTTATTTTTGTTAATGTTGATGATTATGGCTTACAGCCAATGAAAACCCAAAGGTCGTTACCTAAGAAAATTAAAGTAGGAAACTGGAGAATGGTTGCAAGAATACATATAGCTTGCAAAATCTGTATGGAATCAGAGGTGAAGCTTTTTGCTGAACAGGAAATCTTGATGTTCGTTATAAAGTGATATTTTCTGCCAAAAATAGCTACTTGTGTTTCCTTTTCAAGTGCAAATCACAACACAATTGCTGCTTGGGGTGCAAACAAATTTACAGCATCAGAGAAACAAAGTACACAAGATTTACTTTCACACCACATAAGACGTAAGGCCCCCTTCACATCACGATTTTTTTCCTGTCTGTGGGGAACCTGTTTTTTGCAGGACCCCACAGACAGGAACGGACAGGTCCAGATGGTACCTCTGGATGCTATTGCTGTTTCTGGATCCATGATTTTGACGGCTCCAGACACAGAGAGCTGGGAGAAGCCTGAGCCTGCAAAGCACAGGTAAGCGTGGCTGACTTTCACTTTCGTAATGTATATACATACATTGCGTAAGTCATATAAAACAAAACAATGGTAAAAAAAAAATGCACACCTCTCCGATGGCTGCAAGGATCTTAATCAGCTGACCGGAGCAACCCGATCAGCTGATGTGTCACATGACAGCATTAGCTGAGCGGTTTAAAACACCCACCAATCGGTGGGCAGGTGATTTAAACCACTCAACTATTGTGGTCATGTGACCAATCAGATGATCGGGTTGCCCTACCCCGCCCGGTCAGCTGAATAAGGTCGTTGTAGCCATCAGAGGTGGATGCTGTGCATCGCGGGACACTCACTGGAGAAATGAGCATTTACTTTTTTTTTTTAACCATTCCATTCTTTCATTTCACTTTAGCAGTGTATGTAGATACACTGCTAAAGTGAAATTACATGGCAAAGAGCAGTTTGAGTGTACTGAGCATGCTCAATATACTAAAATCGGATCCGGGAAACAATCTTGTTTTTTCCCGGACCCGAACTCCATAGGCCCCCATGTTATTTGAATCGGACAGCGCTGGATCCGATGCTGTCTGATTCTGTCCGATTGTGTCCGCTGCACCCAAAATTGGAGCAGTCTCCGATTTTGGGGACATGAAAAAAGTGGACACAATTGGATCCCTGCACACATGAATGGCTATTAAGCACCAATTCATGCTTATCTATGCCCATAGGGATACATGGGGGCCAATTCGGATCCGTGGCTATCCGTTTTACAACGGATAGCCACGGATCCCAAAAAATTATAATGTGAAGGGGACCTAAGCTGTAAACTGTAAGGATTTACACAAATGTGGTGTTAAACAAAGGCGAGTACTTTTTGTAAGACTGAATTGCATGAAATGTATTAACAAGTAAATGCTCTTAAGAAATCTCATATTTGACTGTCCTAAAGACAATAAAATGAAGGAGCTGAATCACAACACAGTTTTGGTGCTACTTCATGTTTTTTTTTTGTCTATTTTGGACAATCTTGGCTAAAGATGAGTTTTTTTTTAAAGATGATCTGTCACCCCCCCTGGTGCTGTGCTAACTGAATGCAGCACTGAATGCAGCATGTCTGTTACATTCAGGGAAGGGGTCCCCCATGTGTCTTGCCCCCCTGTAAGCTGTTAAAAAGACTTTAGTTAGTGTACAGATAAGGAGTCCAGAGGGACTTACTCAGTAATGAGTTATCGCTGTTGCTGGTGTCCTTCCCACCTCCAGCCCTCTCCGTGCCACCTCCAGCCCTCTCTTTGCCCCCTCCAACCCTCTCTTGTTCAGCCTCCTGTATGAGTCAGACCTATTGCTGGTGTCCTCCCCGCCTTCAGCCCTCTCTGTGCCACCTCCAGCCCCCTCTTGTTCAGCCTCCTGAGAGGACCCTGTTAGATTCATGCAGCCCAATCTCAGGATTGGAGCCAGGTGTATTATTATTTTAAATGCCCTAGTATTTCAGATAAAGTTTACTTTAAAATCTATCACAGCTAAAAGTAATTGAAAGATCTCTCCCTATGTGCACAGGACAGAAAGTTTTGTTATTCACCTGCAACAGAGCTTTGAAGAGCTGCTTGGGGGTTAAGCCAGAAAAACGTAGTCTGGAATACGATAACAGGCCTGATCAATAAAGTATATTTTCTCTGAAACAAAGGAGCATATCCAAGAATAATGTATGTGGCTGCAATAATAGAGGGTTTAGGCAGCATAATTTGCTTGACAGGTTACCTTTAAGGCTATGTTCACACATTGCTCATTTTTGTGCGCTTTTTTGCGCATGCTCTTCAAAAATGCACAATGTGCCTCTGTGTCTGCCGGCAAAGTGAATGGGGAAATTCACTTTGCCGTTCAGACACAGCATAAAAAATATGCAGTGCTTTTATGGGAGAAAGCGCGGGCGTAAAATGAATTGACATGTCAATTCTTTGCACAGCTGCGCACAAGCTTTCTGCCATATTGTGCCCATTATTCCCGCTGGAATTACGCATTGCCGTTCAGACAATGCGTAGTCCCGCTGGAATTGCGTCGGCGCTGATGTCAAAGAGGGGAGGAAGAGTCCTGTTCCTCCTCCCCTCTGTGACATCTGTCACGGCCCTATTTGATTTTGCATTGCATTATACACTGCAATCTTATACACTGAGAAGTGGGGGGTGGACAAGGAGGACAGGGATGTCAGCGATAGGACTCATCGGATCTGAAGTCACTTTGTCGCAGTGGATGAGCAAACAGACATTGGCCAATGTATGTACCAAGAACTTCAGAAATAAAAAGATAAGATTTTTGAGTTTTTTGAAAAAACGTAAGTTTTTAAACTTTTTTCTCATATACATATAGCTTGTTAGCATTTGTACATCATTGGTAGTAACTGAGTGCTGCAGAGAACTCTTTCTAGTTATTTGACCCAGCGTCACTGCTGGCACCAGTTCACATTTAGTCTGTGAGTGCTTTGCAGTTTTTTTCTCTTTTTTTTTAATAACAAGTTAAGTTATATATGGAAACAGATTTTTCCTACACTATATGAAGCAGGAGGTACATGCTGCACCTCACTAAGGTTTGGGTCAGACCTGAGTCTGCCCTGAGCCTGCTGGATCCGTTTGAAACTTAGAATCTGGCAGGAGCAGCGCATAGAGTTACCAGTGTGTAATGGTATGTACCGCCTGGCTATGGATTGCTATGGCAACCGGATGCTTACCGCACCCGCCGGCTCCACAGCGAATCCCCGGATATGCACTATTGCAGAGCACACAGGGAAACACTGCAGACCATGTTTCCTGTGCGCTCTGCAATAGCACATATCCGGGACTTGTAAGTGGAGCTGGTGGCTGCACAATCATTCAGGTTGCAATAGGCATACTATACACAGGCAGCTCATAGCGTCACATGCCAGTAACGCTATGCACTCAGTCTGAAAATTTCTAAGTTTGTGATGGATTCATTAGGCTGTGGGCTTAGCCCTGGTGTGTGTAAAACTGTAATTCAAAACTGCACTAAAATACTTTAATGCCACAAGGTCAATGCACATTATCTGATCCTCAGCTATCACAATATGATAATGTTGTTTGCACTGAATTGTAGGCGTCAGGAACACTTCCAGTGCACATACCAAGTGTGTCCTTACTTTAGGTCCCCATCCAATCAGCATATGGCAAAAAGTATTTTTGGCTATACCTAGGCTAGATCATTTCTGGAATACTGATCATCTCTTATTAAGCAGATCTGAAATATCTGTAAAAATTGAAACTTACACAATTGGGGATATTCCTGCAGTATATAACCTATAATTCTAGACAGTCTTCTAAATGAATTATCCTGTTACCCAAGATAATATATTTTTTTAAGAGTGGTCTTCCAACAGTTTTGTGCCTTATTAAATAATACATACGGTAATCTGTTTGGCAGAATTTTAAAAGAGCTGTCATGTTGCATTATATTAAAGATACATGTTTATGTTGAGTACATCTAAGGAATGGGTGAATACCAAATTAGAAATGTTATTTGAGAACCTTATTTTCTATTCCAAAATATCAAGAAAGTGGCATTACCTTATCGTAGAGAGAAAAAGTGCTAATTCTGCAGAGCCATAGATCACATGCTGCCAGGTTCACTCAGATTTTTGTTTGAGATCCTACTAGGACTGAGTGCCATTACCTTATTGGCAGAAAAGGCACAGAATAGGTATTTTCTGAAACAAAACACACTTTTAGGCTATGTTCACACACAGCGCCTTTTTTGCGCTTTTTTGCCCAGGCGCTTTTATCAGCGTTTTGCACCCGCACAAAAACGCACAAAAAAGCCCCGTAAAAAAATGCGGTGCATTCACACACTGCGTGTTTTTACGGGGCACTTCTTCAGTGATGTCACAGAGAGGAGGAAGAATCCTATTCCTTCCCTGTGTGACATCTGTCATTGGCCCATTTGATTTTGCAGTGCATTATACACCAGTATGGCACCAGTTCACATTTAGTCTGTGAGTGCTTTGCAGTTTTTTTCTCTTTTTTTGTATCATATGGAGATGATGGCTCCATGCTGCAATTGCACCCTCATTGACCACAGGTGATCTAGGGTCAAGATGGAGTCTACCCACTGAGAAGTGGGGGGTGGACAAGGAGGACAGGGATGTCAGCGATAGGACTCATCAGACCTGAAGTCACTTTGTCGCAGTCGATGAGCAAGCAGACATTGGCCAATGTATGTACCAAGAACTTCAGAAATAAAAAGATAAGTTTTTGAGTTTTTTGAAAAAACATAAGTTTTTAAACTTTTTTCTCATATACATATAGCTTGTTAGCATTTGTACATCATTGGTAGTAACTGAGTGCTGCAGAGAACGTTTTCTAGTTATTTGACCCAGCGTCCCAAGAACTTCAGAAATAAAAAGATAAGATTTTTGAGTTTTTTTAAAAAACGTACCGTATATACTCGTGTATAAGCCGAGTTTTTCAGCCCAAAATTTGGGCTGAAAAGTCCCCCCCTCGGCTTATACACGGGTCAATACGGTACCTCTGGGCTGTGGAGGCTGGAGGAGGCGGGGGGAGGCTGCTGTATGAGCGGCCCCGTCACGTGGGGCCGCTCATTATATATGCACTGCTTCCCCCTGTCAATCAGCACAGGGGGAAGCAGTTCATATAGCCCCCCAAAAGCTGCAACTGTCCCCCCTTGTAAGGGCCCCCCCCCCGGTGCTTATACATTACCATCCCGGTGTTCTGATCGGCGCCGCTCCTCGGTGCTTCTTAATCCTCCCGCGCTGGCTCCATCCGTGATCTCCGGCTGTCGCAGCGATGTGACGTCATCGCGCGACCGCCGGAGAACCCGGATGCAGCCAGCGCGGGAGGATGAAGACGCAGCACGGAGGAGCGGCGCCGATTAGAACACCGGGATGGTAATGTATAAGTAGCGGGGGGGGGGCACTTACAAGGGGGGACAGTGCCAGCTTGTGGGGGCTGTTGGTACCCCCTGGGGGCTGTTGGTACCCCCAGGGGGCTGTTGGTACCCCCAGGGGGCTGTTGGTACCCCCAGGGGGCTGCTGGGTACCCCCTGGGGGCTGCTGGGTACCCCCTGGGGGCTGTTGGTACCCCCAGGGGGATGTTGGTACCCCCAGGGGGCTGCTGGGTACCCCCTGGGGGCTGTTGGTACCCCCTGGGGGCTGTTGGTACCCCCTGGGGGCTGTTGGTACCCCCAGGGGGCTGTTGGTACCCCCAGGGGGCTGCTGGGTACCCCCTGGGGGCTGCTGGGTACCCTCTGGGGGCTGTTGGTACCCCCAGGGGGCTGTTGGTACCCCCTGGGGGCTGCTGGGTACCCCCTGGGGGCTGTTGGTACCCCCAGGGGGCTGTTGGTACCCCCAGGGGGCTGCTGGGTACCCCCTGGGGGCTGCTGGGTACCCCCAGGGGGCCGCTGTATAACCCCTGGGGGGTGCTGTATAACCCCTGGGGGCTGCTGTATATACTGCTGAGGCCTGTATACCACTGGGGCTGCTGTATATACCACTGGGGCTGCTGTATATACCACTGGGGCTGCTGGGGCTCCTGTATACTACCACTGGGGCTGCTGGGGCTCCTGTATACTACCACTGGGGCTGCTGTATACTACCACTGGGGCTGCTATATACTACCACTGGGGCTGCTATATACTACCACTGGGGCTGCTATATACTACCACTGGGGCTGCTGGGGCTGCTATATACTACCACTGGGGCTGCTATATACTACCACTGGGGCTGCTATATACTACCACTGGGGCTGCTATATACTACCACTGGGGCTGCTGTATACTACCACTGGGGCTGCTGGGGATGCTATATACTACCACTGGGGCTGCTATATACAACCACTGGGGCTGCTATATACTACCACTGGGGCTGCTATATACTACCACTGGGGCTGCTATATACTACCACTGCGGCTGCTGTATACTACCACTGGGGCTGCTATATACTACCACTGGGGCTGCTGTATACTACCACTGGGGCTGCTGGGGATGCTATATACTACCACTGGGGCTGCTATATACTACCACTGGGGCTGCTATATACTACCACTGGGGCTGCTATATACTACCACTGGGGCTGCTGTATACTACTGCTGGGGCTGCTATATACTACCACTGGGGCTGCTGGGGCTGCTATATACTACCACTGGGGCTGCTATATACTACCACTGAGGCTGCTATATACTACCACTGGGGCTGCTATATACTACCACTGGGGCTGCTGTATACTACCACTGGGGCTGCTGGGGATGCTATATACTACCACTGGGGCTGCTATATACAACCACTGGGGCTGCTGGGGCTGCTATATACTACCACTGGGGCTGCTATATACTACCACTGCGGCTGCTGTATACTACCACTGGGGCTGCTATATACTACCACTGGGGCTGCTGTATACTACCACTGGGGCTGCTGGGGATGCTATATACTACCACTGGGGCTGCTATATACTACCACTGGGGCTGCTATATACTACCACTGGGGCTGCTGTATACTACTGCTGGGGCTGCTATATACTACCACTGGGGCTGCTGGGGCTGCTATATACTACCACTGCGGCTGCTGTATACTACCACTGGGGCTGCTGGGGATGCTATATACTACCATTGGGGCTGCTGTATACTACCACTAGGGCTGCTGTATACTACCACTGGGGAGGCCTGTATACCACTGGGGGGGCCTGTATACCACACTGCTGGGGGCTGTATACCTGTGCTGGGGTCCACCCTCGGCTTATACACGAGTGAATAGGTTTTTCCAGATTTTTGGGGCAAAAGTAGGGGGGTCGGCTTATACACGGGTGGGCTTATACACGAGTATATACGGTAAGTTTTTAAACTTTTTTCTCATATACATATAGCTTGTTAGCATTTGTACATCATTGGTAGTAACTGAGTGCTGCAGAGAACTTTTTCTAGTTAACTTGTAATTAATTATTACATAATTCTTAACCATAGTTTTTAATCGTTATCTAGATATGTAAAATTAGCATTTTGCATCATAGAATTTTTGGATAAGTTATAGAATTTGTACTGTAGGTGTTGCAATTGTTTTTATGTATGGCACAGATTTCCAATTTCCCTTTTGTTATTGTGATAAACCTATGGTTTGAAAATAGTTTATAAAGGTAAGTCTTTATTATTATGATGCATAGTCTGGTTACTTGTTTTCTGTAGCGGTACCATATTTTTCGCTTTATAAGACGCACCGGATTATAAGACGCACCCCAAATTTGGTGAAGAAAAAGAGAAAAAAATATTTTTTAATGTAATGGTGTCCGTCTATTTACACCATGTTCCAAATTATTATGCAAATTGGTTTTAAGTGTCATAGGGATTTTTTTTTTGTTAATGAAACCCATTGATGGTATTATGTCTCAGGGTTCTTTGGATCACTGAAATCAATCTCAGATACCTGTGATAATTAGTTAGGCAGGTGAGTCCAATAAAAGGAAAACTGGATGTTCCACAATATTAAGCAAGCCACGTTTTTTTAGTAACACGCCAAAGAAAAAGGATCTCTCTGCTGCCAAAAAGCAACAAATAGTGCAATGTCTTGGACAAGGGATGAAAACATTAGATACTGTATTGCACAAAAACTTAAGCATGATTATCGTACTGTGAAATTTTAAAGGTTATATTGTTATCATTGGGAGGTTTCTTCAATAAAATTCAATGTATACTCTAACGGGTGATGACTTTTATTACACTGACTGTCATTTGCCCCGACCATTTAGGAAAATCAGAGAAAAAGAACATTTGCATAGTAATATGGAACATGGTGTATAAATGGTGCCTAATAAGCAAGGTTTCTATTGAATACAGAAACTTACTGAAGTGTTTCACTGTTGTACTTTTGAATTGCAGAATTGTTTATGCTTCAGAATTTATAATTTTACTGTAATATGTCAGCAAGCACATTGATTTGCAAAAAAGTGAATATTGTGAATATTGAAATGAGCCATCGCTTACTAACCTTCCATTCATGGATGTTTGCTTAGAATTAAAAAATACACACAGATGAAGCTTGCTTAGGGCACATGTCACACAGATATATGCAATGCACAGTGTCTTGTTTACAGCCTATTGGTTATTTACATTCTATTGAATCAGGAGAGCTGCCTAGCATTATATAAGTGCATTCCACAGGATGTGTGGCACTGTGGATTACCCACTGCCACCTGACTGTCCAGCCCTCAGGGGGTTAATTCCTCTCTCCCCCTCCTCCTCGCCTTACAGTGGCTGATTTGTTTGTCTGTCACACCCCCCTTATTTGCCTAACCACCCCCACCTGTTATATATGCTCTGGGTTTCAGCCATCTTGTCTTTCCCCCTGCTGCTTGCCCAAAGAGCAGTTTTCTCTCCTCCCATCTTAACCCAGGGCAGAATGGCTGCTGGAACAGATGGATCCGCTGGAACTGCGGTAAGGGAGAGAATCGTGAGGGAGGAGGCCGCCGGTTTCGCTGGGCTTTCAGCGTCCTTGGTGTCCTCTCTGGCGAGGCACAAAGGCGGCAGCATGGCTGACAGGAATCGTTCAAACCTTCCTACCTGCTGCAGCATTTGAGCCAGGGGACTTTAGTGAACAGAGCAGGCGCAGACCCTGCGCTCGCTCTGCGTTTGGGGTCGGCCACCCCACTTTGTACCCAGCGTGACTGTACGCCCATCGTCAGACTGGGTAGCGCGGTGCAGCTGGCTGGCAGCAGGTGACATAATGTGCACCTCATGCTGCTGGGAATGTTCTGCACTCACCCTGGCTGCATGAGAGGGAGGTAGTTCAGGACACAGCAGCTAGATTCACTGCAGTATTCATGTTTTACACATAGTGCCTGCTCTTATCACCCCTCCCCCGACCTGGCCTCACACGGGAGATTTTGGGTTAGGAGCTGCAGCACTATTTACACTGTGAGTCTCTCACAGACTACCAGCCCCTCCTCCAGGAGGCAGCTCCACTGTACATGAAGTGTCTATGCAGAGGGCTGTACAGGTGCTTGTGAGAACTCAGTTGGGGCATTCAATTCCTTCCATATGTAAGCAGGTAGTGATTTTACACATAAATCAGTTGCCCTCTGCCCCCCTCCCCCATCCTCTCAATAATCAGCCACCTCTGTAACTAGAGTGAGGCATTAAGCTCCCTGGCCCTGCAGCCCATGACACAGATCCCCTGCCTCAGCCATGACTTGTGGAGCAGGTAGACATGTTAGTGCAGATGTACACATCCAGCTACTGTATCCCCTCTATTAGCTTCTTCTGAGGAGATGGATCTCTGGCCCATGAAAAGCATGGGTGCAGCACCCTGTCCTCAAGGTCCTCTTTATTACACAGCAGTGAGAGGAGCCTTCCATTAATGACTTCAGCTTTCATTGTAATCAGTAGCTGTTGCTCCAGAGAGGATGGATGGATCCATCTTTCCTGTGGAGATTTATTCCTTTGCAGGGTTTTCCGTGGTGTCTCAGGACTGATCCGTATTTCTACCCGCGTCTCTCATTGGCAGAGGATTCATCAAGCTTCCAGTCCTGGTCTTGTTGGTAAGTAGTAATATAGTGGGGGAGGGGCAGAGCTGGATTATGTAGCATGAGATGCATGATGGAGTTTAATGGAGAACAAATAGAGGAATGGTTATGAATGGTGACATGCAGATATAATAAACTTAAGATGATTTTCAAAATTTGTAACAAACCCCCCCCCCTCCCAAATTCCTACAACACGCACATAGATAGGGTATGGATGTATGTGTACGCACATGTATGCTTATATATATGTATGTGTGTATGTGTATATGTATATATATGTATGGGTGTGTATGTATATATATGTATGTGTAGATGTGTGTGTATGACTACAGATAGATATATATATGTTACATGCATAATTAAATAGTTATATTTAGGACAGCCCTCCCCTCTTATTGCGGTTTCCATTTTACTATGGGATATGCAGGCTATTCGCACCCCTTAACCCACCCGGTCCAGTCATTTTTAGCAGTATCCCGGCGAGGCGTTCTGTAGTTCTTTTCACCTCAGGCCACGCAATTCATTATATTTGAGGCTGCCCAGCCACTGGTTACCAATCCGTTCTCCTTTTCACCCTCCAACGCGCCTGTACTGCCCTCCTCCTGCTTCATCCAGCAGGCGATTGACATGTCATCACGATTCCTGATGTTTTTTTAGAGACAATCGCATGCCTGCACTTCCCATAGGAATTTTGGGTCATGTTGTGCCAGGTGCAATTCTTCCCGAAGCCAAACCAATTTGTCGGGTTCAGAAGATAATCTCCGATAATGTTTTTTTTGTGGTTTGTTTTTCAATCAAAAAAAAAAAAAAAAAAAAAAATTAAATAAAGAAATAAAGAAATATATATATATATATATATATATATATATATAAATGAATGAAATAAAATTCCGCAGGTGATTTCCCTGTTTCTCTTGCCCATTTAAACTACCCGGGGTAGATGCCCTGCACGCCGGTTGATTAATGCGTAAAATTTTCCCATTAGTCATCACCAGCCAACATGGGGGCGTCTTGCGCCTCACTGCATAAGCGGTTGTTGTACACCAAGATGTACTTGGAAAACTTTAAACCCATCCTACGGGATATTGTTCATAGGACATACCATAAAAGTTATATAAATAATTAATTACATAAATAAATGAACAAATAAAAAAAAAAAAAAAAATAAATAAAAAATACGTGCACAGTCGGTGCGGCCAGGTCGAAAGTTGTTTTTCACATGAAAACAAGGTATGGTACATTGCTGAATGAGCTTTGCTTGGTTAAGTGTCCATATCTGTTCTTTTGGGACTGGTAAAATGAATATAAAAAAAAAAAAAAAAAAAAAAAAAAGTGAGCAAAAAATGCACACTTCTCTTTGTTTCTGAGTGCTCTTTAGGTTTTAGAGTTGATTTTGCACTCATAAAATGCTGGTCTATTTCATTCTGGCGAGTAGCATATGCACCTCGGTCTAATTCTAGTCATTGGTATTGGTTTCTGGAGCACCTCAGCTGTATCCCGATACGTCAGGTGTGAGGTCTGCAGGATAACACCTAGTTTGTCGCTCTGGGTCAAGGATCTGACAAGATTGTAGATGTAATATGATGACCTTTGACATTACGTTTAGGGGCTGTCATGCTTGGGTTATCAGTAATGCGGTACCTGATTTGTGTTTGTTTCATTTCAGAATTCCGGGAATTGTGTACTACTGCTAAACTGGAAAGTGTTTATTGACCGGTTTCTCTCTGAAAGTGCTGGAACCCATCTGTGGTCATGGGCAGTTTTTTCCTGATACTGTGGAGCTTATGGCATTCTGGATCTATTTAATGATGCTGAAAGGGAAGCTGCTTGATTACCTGTTCTTTATCTGGAGGGTGCCATACTCCGGATATTGCCAGTGATCTGTTACTGCGGAACTTAGGGTAAGATCTGCTCTACACGGGATACATAGTGGGGTTTTATCCAGTTTGTTCTAGGATTCCTTAATATTGGACGCTACTGGACGTTCTATTGCATGCCGGCAACCCCAGGTTTGTCCAGCTCGGCGTTAAATATTCATTAGCAGTTTGTTGACAATAAAGGCATGGCAGGGGAGGTAGCAGGTTCGGTGTGAATGACATGTCTTGCTATTTATTTATCGGAAGTATTGTTACAGTGTTATTACCAGGCTGCTTTTGGCCACGACTTGTGGCTTCGAAATTGGGCGCGTTCTAGGGACCCCCCACTGTCACGTTTTCTACCCTCATACATGTTGATGGGGGTGTCATTTTCTTCCCTAGGAATCTGGAATCCATTCAGTTGGGTAGGAGTTGTTACTAAACCGCGCATGCAGGGGTGATTCAATGTGTAGAGCTAGTGTGTGGTCTGCGCAGCATCCTTCTTTGAGTTTCTGATATTGGGGCGAATTGCTAAGGTGTGAATCTGTTACCGAATGTTATTATTGGAGTATTTGTGGGGAATGTTTTGGTATGGTATGTATAAGTAGTGGGTACGGGTGCGGGTGACGCGCGTCCATATGGGCATTCAGGTGTGTACGGGAGTACACGGATATAAGAGTGCGTGTATTTGGGTATATGTGTGTGCGTTTATGTATGGGTATATATGTGTGTATATATATATATATGTGTGTATACGGGTATGGGTGTATATATATATATATGTGTGTGTGTGTATATATATATATATATATATATATATATATATATATATGTGTATATGGGTATACGTTGGTGCCGCTCCAGTGTGTCTGAGTATAGTTTAGGAATTGAGTTGTTTAGGTGTTTCAAGGCTTGAAGTGAATGCGGGTTATGCTGAGCCATTACGGGCGGGTGATCTGTTCTGGGCGTTTGTTTTGCTAGCACTGATGATTGTGGCTTGCTGCTAGCGTGAACCTTACAATCCTTCTCTCGGAAAAGTGAATCACAAAGAATGTATTAAATAATAATAAAAAAAAAAAAAAAAATACAAGAAAGTGGAAGAACGAGAGGCATTTCTTTACAACAATGTTTTGTGCGATGGTGAGATTGCTAACTGTTGTTTCTTTTCAGATGGTGTCGGTCCTTAGTAAGAAGATCTTGTGCCATGGTGTGTACGGTGTATTTATATATCTGGGCCGCTCGGTGGGTAGAAAATTCCGCCAGAGGAAGATCAATTGGTTTTTTTTTTGGTCTTGAAGTTTCATGGGAAAGGAAGGAGATAAAATGGTGTTGCATGACACCCGAAGTAGTGTAATTGCTAGGCCCCTTTCCGGCCTGCTCGCCCTCATCATCCACATGGGTCATGGCATCCTCGGCCTTGTTTTACCCTGTGGAGCTGTTGTAATATACAAGAGCTATTATGGTTAAATTCCACGTTTTTATTTTTGAATTGGAGTCAGTTATTCGCATGGTCGTTCCCAGCATACTCCAGCCAGGCGTCTGGATGGATTTTTGTGCCAGTATATGATTGGCGTACCTTGATAGCCGCTTTCTAATTTTTTCGTTAATTCAAGGGGATGTAATACTTATCATCGCCAACTGCATTGGTATACATCAGTATTGCATTTGCGGCTAGAATCTGACCCTAGTTTCTCGAAGCTGTCTAACGGAGTACATCTGCATGGTATTGGCACCGACATTTTCTTGTCCGTGCTCCGGGTTGGTTTTGAACAAGCCTTGTGCTCTCTCCTGGTGGGGGTCGCAGCTCAGGCGTTGCCTTCGCTCCTCCGTGGCGGTGGAGAGAGTGATTTGAGAGTTATCCTGCGCTGGACGGCCAGTGGCAGACGACTCCTGCACTCACGTGATCTGGCGGATTTGTGCCTTGCTTGAGCTGCGGCCTTTGATTTATCCACAAAAGAAAAAAGTAATACACAATGAAGGTGTTATGTTGATATCTCTCATTAAAGCATTGAAAAAGTAACTGTTGTTGGTGTGCTTTCTGTGCGGCGAGGGGAGGGGAATTGATGATGGGTCTGGACAGTCTGTGTGGCACTGTGGATTACCCACTGCCACCTGACTGTCCAGCCCTCAGGGGGTTAATTCCTCTCTCCCCTCCTCCTCGCCTTACAGTGGCTGATTTGTTTGTCTGTCACACCCCCCTTATTTGCCTAACCACCCCCACCTGTTATATATGCTCTGGGTTTCAGCCATCTTGTCTTTCCCCCTGCTGCTTGCCCAAAGAGCAGTTTCCCACCCTCCCTCCCTGCTATTGGAATTTTGAGGTTGTCGCAGCGGTGGAGAGAGTGATTTGAGAGTTATCCTGCGCTGGACGGCCAGTGGCAGACGACTCCTGCACTCACGTGATCTGGCGGATTTGTGCCTTGCTTGAGCTGCGGCCTTTGATTTATCCACAAAAGAAAAAAGTAATACACAATGAAGGTGTTATGTTGATATCTCTCATTAAAGCATTGAAAAAGTAACTGTTGTTGGTGTGCTTTCTGTGCGGCGAGGGGAGGGGAATTGATGATGGGTCTGGACAGTCTAGACACCCAATTTATTCAGTCTGCACTAAAGGGCCTGGCAGTATCCTGTATGAAATGTAAACATGTTCAATGAAAAGCTAAAAAAGATATATAAAGTAAGGTGCTGGTTGCAGTGGTGTAACTAGAGTCTGGTGGGCCCCGGTGCGAAATTTAGACCTGGCCCCCCCACCCCCCAACACCAGGGCCAGACTGGTACCAAGAAGCAGCCCTGGAAAACAAGCTCCACCAGCCAATATACTATAACACCCATCAGCCCCAATATGTAAATTTTGCTTTTACCCTGTTGTGGCCCTCACCACTTTCTTAATGACGTTATTTGAAGAGCCACATGTGAATGGTGCAGCAGAGGGAATAATCAACCACAGCTCCATTTACATGGTGCTCTTCAAAGCTCCGTTTCTCAGGATTGTGGGGTCCAAGTGGTCAGACACACAAACACACAGCCAGCCACACTCAAACAACCAGCCACACACAGAGCCACAGCCAGCCACACACAGAGCCACAGCCAGCCAGCCACACAGACACAGCCAGCCACACACACAAAGCCAGCCACACAAACAAAGCCAACCACACACACATACACACACAGCCAGCCACAGCCAGACAGCCGCACACAGCTAGCCACATAGACAGCCACCAGCCACACAGACAACCACACGCAGACACAGCCAGACACACATACAGCCACACACAAACAGCCAGCCACATAGACAGCCACCAGCCAGGCACACACAGATGCAGCCAGCCAAACACATACACAGCCACACACACACAGCCACAGCCAGCCACACAGCCAGTCACACAGACAGCCAGTCACACAGACAGCCAGTCACACAGACAGCCACACACAGACAGCCACACACAAACAGCCACACACAGACAGCCACACACAAACAGCCACACACAGCCACATAGACAGCCACCAGCCACACACAAACAGCCACACACAGATGCAGCCAGCCAAACACATACACAGCCACACACATACACAGCCACAGCCAGCCACACAGCCAGTCAAACAGCCACACACAGACAGCCACACACAGACAGCCACACACAGCCACATAGACAGCCACCAACCACACACAAACAGCCACACACAGGTGCAGCCAGCCACAGCCAGCCACATAGACAGCCACAGCTAGCCACACTTCCAACCAGCCACACACACACAGCCATACAGTCAGCCACACACAGCCAAGCAGCCCCAGCCACACAAAGACACAGTCAGCCACACACAGCCAGCCACACAGCCATGCAACATCAGCCACACACAGCCATGCAGCTCCAGCCACAGCCAACCCAAGCCAGCCACGTGGCACCAGCCACACACAGCCAAGCAGCCCCAGTCACACCCAGACACTGTCAGCCACACACAGCCAAACAGCTCCAGCCACACACAGGACACAGTCAGCCACACAGTCACAGCCACACACAGCAAGCCACACAGCCATTCTACATCAGCCACACACAGCTAGACACACACAGCCATCCACAGTCATGCAGATCCATCCACAGCCAACCCCAGCCAGCCACGTGGCACCAGCCACACACAGCCAGCCACAGACACACAGCCCCAGCCACACACATACACAGTCAGACACACACAACCAGCCACATAGCCATGCAGCCCCAGCCATATACAGACACAGCCACACAGACAGCCACACACAGCCAGCCACAGCCACACACAGTCAGCCACACAGACAGCTTGCCACACACAGCCAGCCAGGCAGCCTCAGCCACACAGACATATAGTCAGCCACTCAACACAGCCACGCATCACAGTATAAGGGGTGGGCGTGCACACACAGTATGGGTAGGTGGGCACAGTATATGGGGCACACAGTATAACAAGGGGGCACAGTATATGGGGTGGCACATTATATGGGAGGGCATTAGTAGATGGGGAGGCACAGTATGGGAAGGGGGCACACAGCATATGGGGCACACAATATAGGGGGGTACAGTATATGGGGAGGGCACGCACAGTACATGTGGTGGGCACGCAAAGTATGGGGAGGGCACAGTATGGGGGAACACAGTATAGTGAGAGGGGGCACACAGTATATAGGGCAGTAGGGCACACAATATAAGAGGTACAGTATATGGGGTGGGCACACACAGTATATGGAGAGGGCACACAGTATATGGAGCACACAATACAGTGTCTGACCTGGTGCAGTCCTGGTATAGAGTCTCAATGTCTTTCCTGGTGATCAGCTTGCTGTGGTGGATCCCCGGCTGGATGGCCCCCGGCCCCCAGCCCCCGCAGCACCCTCAGACAGATGAGCTCCAACCTCCTGCACATCCGGCACTCACTGCTGCCCCCGGGAGCCGGCTGTATGCGACCAGCAGCAGAGATTCCGGCGGGCTCAGCATTACAGGAGGAGGGGCGGACATGGCCATGCTCGGGCTCCCGGCCTGACAGAAGAAGCAGTCACTCACCGCTGCCTCAGAGTGAGCCAGATTGCCGGAGCCCGGGACGCGGAGTGGCCACACACACCGCCGACACCAGCCTGCTTGAACGCAGGCCGGCACCGCTGCCTCCTTTCCCCTTCCTGACACACTGGCCATGAAGTCACATGGATGTGCGTCCTTGGAGATGCACATCCATGTGAAGCGGGGGCCCGGCGCTGGGATCGGCGGTCGCAGGGGGGTGCGGGCTGCAGGCGGCCCGGGCCCCTTATGGTCCTGGGCCCAGTCGCACCCGCGACCCCCTGCGACCGCGATTGTTACGCCACTGGCTGGTTGATATTTTGGCCAAAACACATAATCTCACAATCGACGTCAAGGGTTTTCACAATCTTGCGAGTCCCTATACTGAAATACAAAAAATAATTCATAGAAAAAAAAGATAAAATGTAAAAATAATTCACTGAAAAAAGCCAGTCTTTGTTACTAGAGATGAAAAACCAGAAAAACAAACAACTTGAGTCCGGATATATGCAAACGTATACATTTTTATTTAGACTGATGGGGGATAGGTGAGGTGACAACTTTAAAAACACATGGAAAGGATGCCAGAGTGGGAAATTACATTAAAAATTATACATCACATACAGTAATTAGGCAGCACAAATAAGTATGATGAATAATACAACTTTCATATAAATTTACACATGGCGTTCTTGATACCAAAAAATAATGCATGGCAACCCTTTATTTGAATTCCCAGATATTAGAGTGTTTCTCTATATGCATTCAGTGCTATAGGGGATAATGTAGTGACTAAGGGTGACAACCAATGTCAATTTCTCTGTCCATTTTTTCATATATATTGAAACCCCCAAGGCCACCTAACAAGTCATTCCTGGGGAGAAACATATATTGGTATTTTAATGAATAATGTCCCCTACTTACTGAAGCTAATTCAACACCAAAACCCCCACTGATGCATAAAAGTGTGGTGCCCCTGCGTCCAGGAGGCCACAAAGGGAACTGCAGCCAGGCAGGTAGGATATGTTGCACACCAACACCCTCACAGCCTACATACCCACGTGTAAGAGAAGGTAACATCCAGCCCTGAGATTAGATACTCTATGAGATTGAGGGGTGGTGGATTCAGAGGAGTGGGTTGGGCACACCAGAAGTCAGGTGACTTGACAGTATATAGGAAGGGGGAGGAGTGAGGGTGTTCAGTAGGCCGAGGTAGGCTGAGAAGCAAAGACTGGAGCTCACACGTCCTGTGAGTGTAAGGCGTAGGAGCGCAGAATCTGTACTGAGCCAGTGCGAGCCAGAGGAGAGAGAAAGCCCATCTGAAGCTGATACCACCAGGAGTGTGAGAGGACTGAGCAGGGACGGTGTAACCCGGGCCCTAGGAACGCAGCTGATGCTACTGACTGCAGGCGGAGTAGCCCTCCTGTATACCGAGAGGAACAGAGAGAAGGGAGCCTGGTAGGGCCTTAGCCTTGAGGATTGCTGGAGGCTGGGCTAAAGTAGAGTGTCGGCTCTAGAGGGGACCGTAGTTTACCTGGCATCCCCAAACAACAAGACGGGGGTTTGAGTTTCAGATTGAGATCCCTACCCTAAGGACAGGCAGCTCAGTGACACACTTAGGACTCACAGGAGCCCGAGTCACCGCCATACTGTCCAGTGTCGCACAACACGAAGTAAAGAGAACGTAATAGCCCGGAAAGGACATTACAGACTGTGTGAGGAGTCACAGAGAGAGAGAGGCCTGGCTGCAGAGCAAAGGGAACCCAGAGAGGGAGAATGTGCCCGTGTACTAAGAACTGAACTTGAACTGTGTAAGAACTGTAACCGTGCTGTAAAGTAACTTGAAGAGCTGAGAGTAAAGCTTTGGAAAACCCTGGAACAGCTTCCCTTGTGTCTCTGCATGAAAGTGATTCTCTCCTAACAGGATTGCCCCGGGGAACCCAGTTCTACCCACTGGAACTATTACACCTAAGCTGCCATTACATCGTCCCCGGAGATTCTGCAGCAGCGGCGGCCCCCATCACTGGCCGCATCAAGTGGGTGGCGTCACGAGTGACATCCCCTGTAAATATCCCCCTTTTAGTGCCAGGGCCCGGGACACAGTCCGGACCAGGACCACCCGTGACTTCCCCAGTAAAGACCCGGTCCGGTACCGAGTACCCTCGTCCCAGTGGGCTCGACAAAAGAGGTTGATCACATTAAACGGGGCAATTCAATACTAACACCTCTGACGTATATCTTCCATAACAACACATAAGGTTGTATTCCATTATGGTATATCAAGAGAGACTATGCCATCTACTGAACATGGTAATCAATATCCATATTCATGTTACTGGGCAGTCAGCAGAGCAATCAAGCTGCAGCTCACAATTAACCATGCATCAATTGAACCATGTAAGTTAGCAGCCCACCTGAAAGTGTATATGGAGCCTGAGCTCCAGCCTCCACCTCCTGTCCACACACTCAGTCTGTGCATACACAACCCACCACTGCCTTGCTAAATACTGCCATATACCTGTTGGATAGCCTGCGTTGTGACCCACAACTTTACACTTCGGCAGCCGCACGCTCAGATAAGCGACGAAAGAAGACCAAAATGCGCATCTGAGCGCGCGGCTGCCGCAATGTAACGTGGGTCATTTTGCAGGCTATCCAACAGGTATATGGCAGCATTTAGCAAGTCAGTGGTGGTTTGTGTATGCACGGACTGAGTGTGTGGACAGGAGGTGGAGGCTGGAGCTCAGGCTCCATATACACTTTCAGGTGGGCTGCTAACTTACATGGTTCAATTGATGCGTGGTTAATTGTGAACTGCAGCTTGATTGCTCTACTGACTGCCCAGTAACATGAATATGGATATTAATTACCATGTTCAGCAGATGGCTCTCTTGATGTACCGTAATGGAATACAACCTTATGTGTTGTTATGGAAGATATATGTCAGAGCGGTGTTAGTATTGAATTGCCCCATTTAATGTGATCAACCTCTTTTATGCATCAGTGGGGTTTATGGTGTTTAATTAGCTTCAGTAAGTAGGGGACATTATTCATTCAAATACTAATATATGTTTCTCCACAGGAATGACTTTTTAGGCGGTCTTAGGTGTTTCAATATACCGTATATACTCGTGTATAAGCCGACCCGTGTATAAGCCGACCCCCCTACTTTTGCCCCCAAAATCTGGGAAAACCTATTGACTCGTGTATAAGCCGAGGATGGACCCCAGCACAGGTATACAGCCCCCAGCAGTGTGGTATACAGCAGCCTCCCCAGTGGTATATACAGCCCCAGTGGTAGTATCCAGCAGCCCCAGAGGTATATACAGCCCCAGTGGCAGTATCCAGCAGCCCCAGAAGTATATACAGTCCCAGTGGTAGTATACAGTAGCCCCAGAGGTATATACAGCCCCAGTGGTAGTATACAGTAGCCATAGAGGTATATACAGCCCCAGTGGTAGTATACAGTAGCCCCAGAGGTATATACAGCCCCAGTGGTAGTATACAGTAGCCATAGAGGTATATACAGCCCCAGTGGTAGTATACAGTAGCCCCAGAGGTATATACAGCCCCAGTGGTAGTATCCAGCAGCCCCAGAAGTATATACAGCCCCAGTGGTAGTATACAGTAGCCATAGAGGTATATACAGCCCCAGTGGTAGTATACAGTAGCCCCAGAGGTATATACAGCCCCAGTGGTAGTATCCAGCAGCCCCAGACGTATATACAGCAGCCCCAGAGGTATGGCTTATATTGGCAGCCAGCCTACTTACATACACATACCCATACATACACACATATATACACACACACACACACATACACATATATACACATACACACACACATACACACAGCTTCCTACCTTGTCCTCCCGTTCTGCAGTGCCTTCCGGTGTCCTCCGTGCTCCGTTCCCGGTCTGCTGGGCCTTGTGGTTCCTCCTGGTTCCTCCTCCTTCGGTTCCATCATGGGGGCTGCCATCTTGCTTCTTCTCTCCGCCCCCGGCCAGTGATGTCAGAGCAGGCCGCGCTGTGATTGGCTAGCACCCGTGACATGTGATCACGGGTGCTAGCCAATCACAGCGCGGCCTGCTCTGACATCACTGGCCGGGGGCGGAGAGAAGAAACAAGATGGCAGCCCCCATGATGGAACCGAAGGAGGAGGAACCAGGAGGAACCACAAGGCCCAGCAGACCGGGAACGGAGCACGGAAGACACCGGAAGGCACTGCAGAACAGGGGACAAGGTAACAAATACTGCGCAGCGCCCCCCCACCCCCCACGCCCCCTCCCACCATAGGATTACCGTATTGACCCGTGTATAAGCCGAGGGGGGGACTTTTCAGCCCATTTTTTGGGCTGAAAAACTCGGCTTATACACGAGTATATACGGTATATGAAAAAAAATTGGCATAGAAATTGATATTGGTTGTCACCCTTAGTCACTACATTATCCCCTATAGCACTGAATGCATATAGAGAAACACTCTAATATCTGGATATTCAAATAAAGGGTTGCCGTGCATTATTTTTTGGTATCGAGAACGCCACGTGTAAATTTGTATGAAAGTTGTGTTATTCATCATACTTATATATGTGTGCTGACTAATTACTGTATGTGATGTATAATTTTTAATCTAATTCCCCATGTTACACTATGGTATCCTTGCCACGGGTTTTTAAAGTTGTCACCTCATCTATCCCCCATGAGTCTAAATAAAAATGTATACGTTTTCATATATCCGGACTTGAGTCATTTGTTTTTCTGGGTTTTCGCAATTGCAACAAACGACTGTCCGAAAATTGTAGAAATCCTTATATCGACACACGCACAGTTAATGTGGATACCTGACTTGAGATTGGTGGGTGGAATTTGATACACCCATTTTTGTTTCTAGTAGGATGCGGTTTTTACTAATACTTATTAGGGCTGAGCGGACACCTGGGAGTTCGGATTCAGTTTGGCTCACCGAATGCCATTGTGTTCACCAAATTGTTCAACAAACAGTTCACCGAACCTCCCAAAACAAATTAAAATCAATAGCAGGCAACATGAGACCCATAGAAAAAACCTTCAAACATGTTCAAAAGCTGCCAAACTACTCATAATATTGTCATACACCTAAGAAGGGGCAACAATCTACTTAGAGTGAAAATAGTCTCATGGAGTAGTATGGGTGCACACTCTTCAAAATCAGTCCAACATAGAAAGTGGCTCACATTCACTTAAATTTCAGAAGTGAGTAAAACTGACTTAGAATTGACAGATGGATGAGTCACAGGGAAAATTGGCAGCAGTTTTCTGCATTAAGTAAAAAGAGTAGGAGGAATAAAAGCAGGACGAACATGAGTGGCATGTCACTGAGAGAGCCATGTTTAAGGAATGCGCTACACTGCAAAGAGACCCTAACATGAGTTCCCACTTTTCAAAAAATAGGGCCACAAAATAGAAAACTGGTATGCATCCATTAAAATATTATTTATTGGACACAATAGGAGCAAGGCTGGAGAACTGTGCCCCACATTTCAAGGTTGAGTATTTAAGAAGTAGTGCACAATTGTCATGAGCAGGTATTGTGCTCAGAAAGCCCTGCTCAATGAAAACATCAGCCAGCAAAGAGATCCAAAGAAGAGTCCCTACTTTTCTAAAAATTGGTGTCAGACCATTAAAGTGATATCCATCTTATAGATTTTGTATTGGGCAACAATGGCATAAAGGCAGGAGGTCCACCATTTCAAGGTTAAGCATTTAGGATGTGGTGCACAAATGTTATTAGCAGGTGTTATGTTATGTTAGCCATGCACAAAGAATGCACCACACTGCAAGGAGACCCAGAAAAGAATCACCAGTTTTGAAAAATTTAGTGCCTTCCTGCTCAATTCCCCTCATCCGCTCCATGCATGACAATAAGATGGAAAAAACCTGGTGACAGATTCTGTTTAAGGTGGGCTTAGAGAAGGATCAGGAGTATGAGAGAGAGTACTATTTTTAAGGTGAGTAAGGTGCCATTTACTGTATCTCATCAAGTGGAAGGGCTATTGTCCTAAAGTTGACTCCTAGGGTGATTTGCAAAATCTTCATGTAGATTGGCTGGTGCAAGAGTTCCATCAGCAACGTGGTGGGGCTGCTAAGGGTCCAGTGGCCACTTGTAGAAGGGAGAGTACTGTCATGCCTCGATCCAGTTGCCTCTTGCTGTGTATTCAGTGGAAAACAGGAGTATGCTGTAGAGATGAGCGAGTACTAAAATGCTTGGGTGCTCGAAGCTCGGGCCGAGCATCCCAAGATACTCGTGTGCTTGCCCCGAGCACCGAGCCCAATGTTATCCTATGGGAGACCCGAGTATTTTTCTTACATGACCGCCGGCAGCATGGAAAAACCCTAAACATGTCACAAAAGTATCAGAACAGTGCTGAAATGACATGGGAACAGCATGGGGAAGACCACTGTAAGCATTTTAGACTCCAAGGTCACTGCTGTGAACAATATTGTCAGAGTATTACGCCACTTTTACGGACTGTCAAGAAAATGTTACAAAATGAAACCAAAATGAATTTCCCTGAAGAAAATATTAAGGGTTCATACCCACTTGTGAGACAGAGTTGGTGTATGTTAGTTTTTTGGATTACATGAAAGATTTTTTTTTTTTAAATTGTGTGGCACTCCGATGTCTCTGGGAAGAGATGTGCATGAGGGCCTCTTTAAATATTGTGCCCATTTTAAGGAAGTGGGTCTTTTGTAGTATTGCCCTTTGTCAGGGCAGCCAAAAATTGTGTGGCACTCTGATGCCCCTGGATAGAGACGCGCATGAGCGCCTCTTTAAATAATGTGCCCATTTTAAGGAAGTTCGTCTTTTGTACTATTGCCCTTTGGCAGGGTAGCCAAAAATTGGGAGGCACCCCAATGCCCCTGGAAAGAGACGTGCATGAGGGCCTCTTTAAATATTGTGCCCATTTTAAGGAAGTGGGTCTTTTATAGTATTGCCCTTTGGCAGGACAGCCAAGAATTGGGACGCACCCCAATGCCCCTGGACAGAAACATGGAGAGCCTCCAAATATTGTTCCCATTACAAAGGAGCGGGTCTCCTGTACTTGTAATGCCCATTCTGTATGCATGGACTAAAACATTTACCCCGGGGGGGGTATACATGAAACTACTGCTTAACTTTTGAACGGTTAGGGTCATCATCATCATAAATATGATGTAAAAAAATTATGTTTTCGCGGCATCATGAACCACAGTCGCACTGATCATATGATGGTGGAGGATGAGTAGAAGGAGGAGCAGTACAGCAAGTAGCCAAAGTTATGAAGTGTGTACCGATGCGTGGGTGTGCGGAGGTGCATGGCAATTTACCGCCACAAAATTTAAATTCCACTATCATTTGGTGGTGGTGTGGTGAAGTCAAGCCCAATCCAACCCTTGTTCATCTTGATCAGAGTCAGCCTGTCAGCATTTTCAGTTGACAGGCGGGTGCATTTATCAGTAATGATTCCACCTGCAACACTAAAAACACGCTCTGACAAAACGCTATCGGCAGGGCAGGCCAGAACTTCCAAGGCATAGAGAGCCAATTCCTGCCACGTGTCCAGCTGGGATATCCAATAGTTATAAGGCACAGAGGAATCTAGGAGCACTTTTGTATGATCGGCAAGGTACTCCCTCAGCATCTTCGCAAAGTTTGCAGTCCTTGTGACACTACCCCGCACCTCAGGGCCTGTGCTACGGGAGGTGCTGAGAAAACTGTCCCAGATCTTTGAGAGTGTTCCCCTACCTCTCCTGGATTGGACTTTTGCCTCTCTCGGCCGGACGC
Source organism: Allobates femoralis (assembly GCA_033576535.1). Lineage (NCBI taxonomy): Eukaryota > Metazoa > Chordata > Amphibia > Anura > Aromobatidae > Allobates > Allobates femoralis. Next base: position 27,179 of record JARQOC010001409.1, read on the forward strand.
CTTGGTTGTCCACCGAATCGTGACCTCTGCCGCTAGCGTTTTCAGAAGGGAAATTTTTGACTAAGTCCACGACAATGGCCTTCTGGTACTGCAGCATCTTTGTACACCTCTCCACTTCGGGAATAAGAGAAATAAAGTTCTCCTTGTAGCGTGGGTCTAAAAGTGTCACCAACCAGTAATTTGTGTCCGCCAAGATGTTGATAACGCAAGAGTCACGAGACAGGCAGCGTAACATAAAGTCAGCCATGTGCTCCAGACTATTAACAGGCAAGACTTCAGGGTCCTCACCAACAGCATGACTGTCCATGCTAGCCTCATCCTCCTCCTCTCCCCTGTCCTCTGGCCATCCACTCTGAACCGACGGTATGACGGTTGTGCATGTATTACCGTCAATTCTGCATGAAAGTAGCTCTATTTCTTCATCCTTCTCCTCCTCGTCATAGTCCTCCAATGCACGTTGGGATGAGATGAGGCTGGGCTGTGTGTAATCACTCAGTACGGTTTCTTGCTCCAACATATCGTGCTCCGCCTGCAATGCATCGTCTTTGATTTTGAGCAGAAAGCGTTTTAGAAGACAGAGAAGCGGGATGGTGATGCTAATGATGGCGTCATCGCCGCTCACCATCTTGGTGGAGTCCTCAAAGTTTTGGAGGACGGTACATATGTCGGACATCCTTGTCCACTCATGAAGTCTTATGTGTGGAGTTTGAACCGTATACAAACGGCCTAGTTGAGGCTGGTACTCAACAACTGCCCTCTTCTGCTCAGAAATCCTGACCAAAATGTGCAGTGTGGAATTCCAGCGCGTGGGGACATCACACACCAGTGAGCATCTGTGAGCCGGAAGCTGCAAACGCTGCTGAAAGCCGGCAAGGGCGGCAGAAGCAGTAGGTGACTTTCAAAATGGGCACACAGACGGCATACTTTGACAAGCAGATAAGACAGCTCCGGGTAGGATTTAAGAAACCGCTGAACCACGAGGTTGAGCACATGGGCCACGCATGGAACATGTGTCAGCTCGCCTCGCCTCAGAGCCGCCACAAGGTTCCAGCCATTGTCACACATGACCATGCCTGGCTGAAGGTTCAGTGGTGTGAGCCAGTGATCTGCCTGCTGTTTCAGAGTTGTACACAACTCTTCAGCATTGTGGGGTTTGTGACCTACGTATATTAGCTTCAGCACAGCCAGTTGCCGCTTAACCGAGGCAGTGCTTCCAGCTTGGGACTGGTGTGGAGGGTGAAGTGGAGGTGGAGGCTGAGGAGCATGACGTTCTGGAGCTGTACACTGTGGGTGAAACCCTGAGTGAGTTAGGGCCTGCAATCCTTGGTATCGGAAGGATGTGTTCCGTCCCAAGCTCAGACTGGGTCCCTGCTTCCCGAATATTAACCCAGTGTGCCGTCAGTGAGATATACTGGCCCTGCCCACAAACACTTGTCCACGTGTCCGTGGTTAGGTGGACTTTGCCTGAAACTGCGTTGTTAAGGGCACGTCTGATGTTTTGTGACACGTGCTTATGGAATGCGGGGATGGCACACTGGGAGAAATAGTGGCGGCTGGGGACCGAGTAACGTGGGACAGCAGTCACCATCAGGTCGCGGGATGCTTCCGTCTGCACTAGCCTAAAAGGCAACATTTCCATCACAAGCAGTCACGAAATGTGTGCATTTGTGGGACGTTGGCAGCGTATTTGCACCTGCGTTCCAAAGATTGGTGTATAGATAGCTGAACGCTGCACTGGGACAAGGACGTGGTTGATGATGGTGCTATTGCTGCTTGTGCAACTACAGGTGAAGGACAGGAGGCATCTTCGCATGCAGTATGGACAGGGGATTGTCTTGCACGCACAACAGTGGAAAACGCAGTGGTGTCACCCACAGACACTGCTCCTGGACTCTGGTGTACATCTCACAAAGTCGAGTGCTTTGATGACATGTGCCTGATCATGCTGGTGTTGGTCAGGCTGCTAGTTTTGCTACCCCTGCTGATGCTGGCATGGCAGGTGTTGCAAATGGCCTTTTTGGAATTATCTGCAGACACCTTAAAAAACTGCCAGACTCTGGAAGACCAACAGTTGTACTGGCAACTTCTGTCGTGTTGTTGTTCGGGGGAACAGTTGCCTGCCTTCTGCCTGCGGCCACCCTCCTGCTTCTTCCAGCCTGTTGTGATGCTACGCCTAACTCCCCCTGTGCACTGCTGTCCTCGCTCTGCATGTCCTCCTGCCAGGTTGGGTCAGTTACTGGATCATCCACCACGTCGTCTTCCACTTCCGCACCCTTGTCCTCCTCCTGAATTTCTGGCAATTGTGTTTCATCATCGTCCACCTCTTGTTGATACACATTCCCACAGTTGCTTTCGTGAGACCATGGCTGCTCAAATATTTGTGCATTGGTACATACGATCTCCTCATGACCCACTTCAACTGGAGCTGGCAAGAGACCAGAATCTATGAATGGATAAGTGAACAGCTCTTCAGAGTGTCCAAGTGTGGGATCAGTTATGTCTGGGGCCGGGCACTCGGCATGGTGGGAGGAAGGAAGATCAGGGTATGGCATTTGCGGTCCAGTCTCACGGCTACTGACACTTGACCATGTGGAAGACAGGGTATTTGTGGTGGTGCCAAACTGACTGGAAGCATTACTCGCTATCCAACTAACAACCTATTGACACTGGTCTTGGTTTAATAGTGGTGTACTGCTGCGTTTCTTGTGGCACAATTCGAGCTTGCACACGGCCTCGGCCTCTGCCTGAACCACCATCACGTCCAGTTCCTTGTCCCTTGCCACCGGCCTTGCGCATTTTCAATGTTGTGCTGCCTGTATACAGCTAAATGAAGGCGTTCAAAAGATGTTTTTTAGCTGCACACTGAGATTACAGATTAGAGCGGTTTAATCCCGGCAGCTGGAATGGTCAGACACAAACGCTGACGCGTATACCGTGTTTTGGCGTATACTACTTGGAGCTACAAGCCACTCCTGATGCACTAAGATGGTAAATGAATGCAAACAAGAGTTGGTTTTTAGCTGCACACTGAGATTACAGATTAGAGCGGGTTAATCCTGGCAGCTGGAACGATCAGACACAAACGCTGATGAGTATACCGTGTTTTGGCGTAAACTACTTGGAGCTATAAGCCACTCCTGCCGCACAAAAATGGTAAATGAATGCAGACAAGAGTTGTTTTTTAGCTGCACACTGAGATTACAGATTAGAGGTTAAATCCCAGCAGGTGTACCGGTCAGACACAAATGCTGACGAGAATACAGAGTGTTTTGGTGTATATTAATTTCCACTACAAGCCACTCCTGCCGCACAAAAATGGTAAATGAATGCAGACAAGAGTTGGTTTTTAGCTGCACACTGAGATTACAGATTGGAGCGATTTAATCCCGGCAGCTGGAACGGTCAGACACAAACGCTGATGCGTATACAGAGTGTTTTGGCGTATGCTAATTTCCACTACAAGCTACTCCTGACACACAAAAATGGTAAATGAATGCAGACAAGAGTTGGTTTTTAGCTGGACACTGAGATTACAGATTAGAGGTTACATGCCAGCAGGTGTACCGGTCAGACACAAACGCTGACGAGAATACAGAGTGTTTTGGTGTATACCAATTTCCACTACAAGCCACTCCTGCCACACAATAAATGGTAAATGAATGCAGACAAGAGTTAGTTTTTAGCTGCACACTGAGATTACAGATTAGAGTGGTTTAATCCCGGCAGCTGGAACGATCAGACACAAACGATGACGCGTATACCGTGTTTTGGCATATACTACTTGAACTACAAGCCACTCCTGACGCACTAAGATGGTAATGAATGCAGACAAGAGTTGGTTTTTAGCTGCACACTGAGATTACAGATTAGAGGTTAAATCCAGCAGGTTACCGGTCAGACACAAATGCTGACGAGAATACAGAGTGTTTTGGTGTATATTAATTTCCACTACAAGCCACTCCTGCCGCACAAAAATGGTAAATGAATGCAGACAAGAGTTGGTTTTTAGCTGCACACTGAGATTACAGATTGGAGCGATTTAATCCCGGCAGCTGGAACGGTCAGACACAAACGCTGATGCGTATACAGAGTGTTTTGGCGTATGCTAATTTCCACTACAAGCTACTCCTGACACACAAAAATGGTAAATGAATGCAGACAAGAGTTGGTTTTTAGCTGGACACTGAGATTACAGATTAGAGGTTAAATCCCAGCAGGTGTACCGGTCAGACACAAACGCTGACGAGAATACAGAGTGTTTTGGTGTATACCAATTTCCACTACAAGCCACTCCTGCCACACAATAAATGGTAAATGAATGCAGACAAGAGTTAGTTTTTTGCTGCACACTGAGATTACAGATTAGAGTGGTTTAATCCCGGCAGCTGGAACGATCAGACACAAACGATGACGCGTATACCGTGTTTTGGCATATACTACTTGGAACTACAAGCCACTCCTGACGCACTAAGATGGTAAATGAATGCAGACAAGAGTTGGTTTTTAGCTGGACACTGAGATTACAGATTAGAGGTTAAATCCCAACAGGTGTACCGGTCAGACACAAACGCTGACGAGAATACAGAGTGTTTTGGCGTATACTAATTTCCACTACAAGACACTCCTGCCGCACAAATATGGTAAATGAATGCAGTCAAGAGTTGGTTTTTAGCTGGACACTGAGATCACAGATTAGATGTTAAATCCCAGCAGGAGGACCGGTCAGACACAAACGCTGACGAGAATACAGAGTGTTTTGGCGTATGTGCCCACAGGAAGGTTTTGCTGCGTTTGAGATCAGGTTTTGCCTTAGTTTTATGTAAATCCATGCTAATCTAATCCTGAGTTTTTGGTTTCCATCAAAACCTATGTGATCAGGGAAAAGCTGTAGCAAAAGTTCAGCAAAGAATTGACATGCTCATTCTTTCTAAAACACAGCAAAACATGAGGTGTTTCCACTTTCTTCACCAAACAAAAACCAATGTGTTGGGACAGCTAATTTTGGCTATCTCAATATCTGGAAAGGGGAATCGTTTTGTGGGGTCCAGACTAACAAGATTCCGACATTTTTTCCCCCCATATGAGATCCGGTCACTCTAGTGGGCACATATCCTAAGGGTATGTTCACACAGTGCGTTTTTGCTGCGGTTTTGCTGCGGTTTACCATTGGTTTTATGGTAATGTATGCTAATTTGTTCTTGCGGTTTTGATTCCCAGCAAAACCAATGTGTTTCACAGAAATGCTGTGCCCACACATAGGTTTTTGTTCTCTAGAGACAGTGTAAACACCACAGGATTTGCTGCATTTTTGTTTTCCAGCAAAACCTATGATTCTAGGATTAGCTGTCCCAACACATTGGCTTTTGTTTGGTGAAGAAAGTGGAAACACTTCAGGTTTTGCTGTGTTTCAGAAAGAATGAGCATGTCAATTCTTTGCTGAACTTTTGCTAAAGTGAGAACACCTGTGGTATTTCCATTTTCTGTAGAGAAAAAAAAAAGTGTGTGTGAAAGCTTTTCCCTGATCACATAGGTTTTGATGGAAACCAAAAACTCAGGATTAGATTAGCATAGATTTACATAAAACCAAGGTAAAACCTGATCTCAAACGCAGGAAAACCTGCCTGTGGGCACACACCCTTAGTCCTCAGAAGGACTGTTGTGGTAATTAGATTGGCAGCCCTGCGCCTACACTAGCTGAAAGGCCACAAATCTGTCCCTCAATCAGCAGCAGCTCTCCCTACACTGACTGTCTGTGGAGCAGAGTGACGAGCACAGTGCGGTCAGGTCTTATAAAGACATGCTGTGCGACCAGCCAATCACTGTAAAGTCACAACCAACAGGGCTGTGGCTTTACAGTGGCTGTCAGCCAATCAATGCATGCGGGCTGGCTCTGAAAAGAGCGCCAACATGCAGGGAGGTGGACCCCGAGCATAGCAAGAGTATTGCGGGATTACTCCGTACTCGCCGAGTACCCCGAGTACCGAGATATTCGTGCGAGTACCGAGTAGTGAAAAGCATACTCACTCATCCCTAGTATGCTGAGCTATGAGATGTGTGAATACAAGTAAACAATAATTTAATTTTGAATTTGATGAATATCACAGTTTTAATCACAGTTTGGTAAATGCTAACTTATCTTGAATTTTAAACTTCTTCCTTTGAGTAAGTATTGGTTATCTAAAATAGAATTTACCACACAAATCCATCTAACAAAATACTATTACTGTTTTCAGTCTTTCTTTAATTCAGTGATAATTTTTTACATTTTTATCATTGACTGCTATAAACATTTTTGTGACAACAAAAAGAACATTTTTTGCTCTGTATATTTTTCTGCTGCTTGAACACTTGTAAAAAGAATTGTCTAGACTGACTAATCTGACAGTGATGTGATCACTGGGTCTTGGGAAGTGAGTGGCAGCTGCGGTGTCCTAGAATAGTCGGTAAGCTCTTTCATGCAGCCAGGAGGCTGTGTTTCAACTGTAACTGGGGATAATATACAAGCCCCAGTTACAAGGGAAATTGGGATAAAATATTTGATGACAGAAACATTATGCATATTAAATGAAAAAAAGCAGTAACAAATAAATAAAGAATAATATTAGAAAAAAAACTATTTTTTCCAAATCCAAACTGGTGTTACAACATATTCAATTGGTCTTTTTAAATCATAAAAAAATAAAATAAAATAAAAAATAATGTTAAAATAACATAACATTAAAGCCACATGAATTATGGTAAATTGCATAATTCTGAACTAGTTAATAGAGATGAGCAGACCCGTGGGAGTTTGGGTTCTGCAGGTTGAGCCAGACTTTTTATAAAATTCTTTTCTGGCCCAAACTTGATCCGAACCTTATTGGAAGTCACTAATTGGACAGTTCAGGTTCCACCCACATACATCCAGCCATAAGCAAAACACTTCCAGGGGAGAGAAGTTGGGGCTTTTTCATTTTCTATTTTTGGCATACACTACATCCAATAATGCTGATTTTTATCACCAGTGCGAGCCATTCAAACACTGCAAGCGAGCTGCACTGGGTCGAGCACAGAGTGTACTCAAGCACAAAGATGCTCACTCTGGTGATTTGCTTATGTAAAGCACCTGAACTCTTAACCCACTGAAATTTTTTTTAAAGTCTGTGTTCAGTGTGAACTCCGAACTCCAACTCTAAAGTCTGGTTCACTCACCCCTACTAGTTAACACAATATTTTTTCACATTGACTTATCTGTCAAGTTGAATCATAATCAATTTCTATTTGTAATCATTGAAAAATTAAATTTTTTGTATCATCCATATAAATCTTCATACTTTTCCCCAGAATATTTGCATTCAACTTTAACAAACAGTGCAATGCACCACAAATGGCACTACAACAAAAGAAGACCATCTGCGGGAAAGGCATTATGCCAGCTCATGTTGTCACTGCTCTGACATAGCATTAATGAAAAGGCTCAAAATAGTTGGCAGGATATATTCTTCAATTATCTTCTGGGATGTTGTTGAAGAGGCTATAAACAATAAAGTAATATATTGTTATGTTTGATGGCAGCAGACTGTCCAACAAGATTAAAACATTAATCTTAAATAAAACATTTTTGGTCCATTGGGAACTCGACAGAGGCATTCATAACAAAGCGAACTAGCGTATCTCTGACTTGAATTGTACCACCAGGGCTTCAGCAGTATGTTAGAGGTGATAAGGAGTCTGAAAAGGAATCCTTGGCTGCAGCCAAATATTTAACAAAATAGTTTTACATTTAGCAGCATGTTACCCTGTTTTGCACAGTCTTGTACATTGAACAGAAAAACAAATATGATTTCTTTGTGGCAAAAGTCCTCGTTAGTGCTAAGTAGCCTTCAGTAATTGTCCACTACATGTAACTTGCTACTAGTGTAGTGGAAAACAAACATTATGCTTAAAGGGGATATTCAGAACCACACCAGATACTGTGTTACACATAGCTTGCAGCCATTGAAGAGAATGTAAACTAGTCTGCAGTACACAAAAATGGCCACTACACAGTGTACGGGCTGCGGTGTTTTCACTTTGTACCTGCTAACTAACTAACAATACATCCTTAGGAGAGGTATGAATATGAAAGTATAAATGTCATTTCATTGAAAAAAAAATCAAAAAACCCAATACTGCATTGGTTGTCAATGATGGTTCACACAACAGCTAAGATAATGATTTTTTTTATGCCATATTATTTTCACAGATGTTTCTGTGGTGTTTTAAAAGCTGCATTTTCTGTCTGTGCGGGAGTGGCCAGAGTCAGTCAGCTCTGTGTGTGAGAGTAGGCTGATGGTGAGCTGTGTGGGGAGCCAGCAGACAAGGCGTTAATAGAGATTGCTGTGTGGAGCCAGATGACAGAACAGAGAAGCTTGTATAGAGGAGTTTACATCATGACATTGCTCGGCTGTGTGCTGTAATCTGATACATTGTCTCTCCATAAGCTGCAGGCACACAGTATAGGCCACACCCCCTCCATTATCTGATTACATGTCCTTATTCACTGGGAAGATGGCTCTGACACAGATTCAGCTTCACACACAGTGCAATGGGACACCTTGTGGAAGGTTTATGAATGGTAACCACACAGAATTTTCTAATGAACTATATTAAAAGCTTTATTAAAATCACTTGCTCTACATTATTAGTAAATAACAATTTAAAAGGTAGTTATGCTTTAACTTCTTAATCCTAAAAACCCCATTAAGTTTGGAAAATCAAGTACTAATAAATGGGGATGTATGTAAATGCAGAAGGTAAATACCTACAGGTACATCCTAAAGAATTAGAATATTATCAAAAAGTTAATTTTGTTCAGTAATTCAATGCAAAAAGTGAAACACTTCTATTTGAAGTGTTTATTTCTGTTAATGTTGATGATTATGGCAAGCCAATGAAACCCAAAGGCCATTATCTAAGAAAACAAGTAGGGAGGGTAAAGGGTTAAAAACTGCACTGCCATATTCCACGGGGCATCAAAGTTTGAATATAATATTGATTTATTAATCAACGCATTTCAGGGTTCCCTAAAACACCCTAAACCATGGCAATATGATATTGATTCGTCATGAGGAAGGGGCCAGGGAGCCCTGAAACATGTTGGCTAATAAATCAATATTATATTCACCCTTTGATGTCCCATGGAATATGGCAGCACAGTTTTTAACCCTTCACCTCCCTTCTATATATGCACCACCCTGGGGACTGCAGCAGCTATGATATGCTTTTCTAGTTGTTGTGACTCTCACAACCACACAAGGCGAAGCCTCTGAAAGCAATTTAGGTAATATTTTATTTCTTACACTCTTCATCCTCCCTACTTTAATTTTCTGAGGTAATCACCTTTGGGCTTTCATTGGCTGTAAGCCATAATCATCAACATTAACATAAATAAACACTTGAAATAGATCATTCTGTTTGTTATGACTCTATATAATATATGTGTTTCACTTTATGTATTGAATTACTGAAATCAATTAACTTTTTGATGAAATTCTAATTCATTGCACCTTTATATATAAAAAGTAACCTGTATTAATAAATATTACAATATGTGATAAAGTGCCAAGATAGTGCACCAAAATAGAAAAACAAACACCAGCACACAAATACAAATGGGAACACTTGTCACAAGTGTCGAAATATAAAGGCTAATAATAAAGGAATAGCCTATTATGGCCCTATTATATGCCCTAATTAGACCTGCCTAACAGAGGAATCTAGATGCCCAATAAATGAATGGGGTGTCCTTGTTCTGTGTCGGCTGTCCCTATTAAACCCTAATGGTCCCTTAATCAAGAACGGATCAGTTTAAACATCAAAAGATCAAAACAACACATGTGTGCAAGTAGTAGAATAATACCCTTCATTCTGCATTGGAGTGCACTGCTGGTGGGGATGGCCCTGTTACCCTCTATGATGGAGCATCTCTGTATGGTGATCTAAAGTATGATCTAGGCTATCCTACCAGACTATGCATCCTGTATAATGTATGGTAAAGTATTGTAACTTGCAATATGTTCATTCATCCTTGACTGAATCCCAATGCAGAGAAAAACTTATTTTTTTATTACTTGCACATATGTGTTGTTTTGACCTTTGGTTATGTAAATTGATCCAAGTTTGATTGAGGGACCATTAGGCTCTATTAGGGACAGCTGACATGGAACAGGGGCACCAAATACATGCACAGGGTGTTTAACTTCCACTGTTAGGCAAGTCTCATTAGGGCACACAATAGGGGCATAATAGAGTCTTCCCTTTACAATACCCTCTATATTCCAACATGTGTGACAAGTGTTGTTATTGTTTTTATTGTGTCCTGGCAGGGGTGTAACTACTACAGGTGCAAGGGTTGGGATCGCACACAGGTCCTGCAGCCTAGGGGCCGCAAATGTCACTTTGACCCATAGAAAAAGGCTAATACTATTAAAGATTTGCAATAATTGGGGGCCCGTTGGAGCTTTCGCATCGGGGCCCCTCGGCCTGAAGTTACGCCACTGTGTGCTGGTGTTTGTTTGTTTTTATTTTTATTTTGGTGCACTATTTTGGCACCTTATCACATATTTTAATATTCATTAATGAAGGTTACGTTTTACATATAGGTATTTCCCTTCTGTATTGAGATAAATGTATACCTATTTGACCAGTCAGGTTGATGAAGGGTGTTCCCACTCTTCCCACATCCCTCAGCACCTGGAACACGTGCCTCAGTCCTTGTTACACACCTGTCATGAGGATTGCATGATGACGTTGTATGGAGACCTGTTATGCTGAAATACATATTGTTTGTATGCCTTCAACCGAGATGTCAGGATGTAAATACTAGTATGATAAAATGTAAAAAGTGGTTTGTATGGAGCCGAGGAGAAATGATGTTATCTGTATGGCTTTATATTTATTGCTTTATGTGTTCATTTATTGATCATGGTACTCAGTTTGAGTGTAGTCTAACACGTGTGGATTTGATCATAGTATTCGTGTTTATGCCTTGCTGTATATTCATGGAATTGTTCTGATTTTACATTTTTGGAGCCTATTTCACCTTCATATGCTTCACATTTCCTTTTCAGGTATACAGAGATTTTTTTTTTACCAGACTTCATATGCATCTTGGGATGAATCAGTATGAAGATATGCCCTGCAACATTCTTCCTGCAAATGGCTTTGACATGTGTATGAAGCATGAATAGTTATGTAGCCTGCAAAAATAAGTCTCTGTATGTTAACTTTTTTATAGGAAGAGCAATCTTTTAGCTTTTGTTCAAAGTATAAAATAGGTTTGGCATGATCACGCTGCAGGGTCGTGATTGAATAAGACACAGATGCTGTATATTGGGGGAAAATTCGAAGTGAGTTGGAAACTCAAAGTCATGTGCAGGGTGGAAGGGGTAGAAACAAATAAAAGGGTGTTGTTTAGGCATTAGATGCTTGAATTGATTACGTTTCATTGCCACCTATTCTGACAAATTGTGACAAGAAATCCCATTACACATATCCTGTGTGTTATAGACTGCTGATGTAAGATTCTCTACCTTCAACATATCTTGTATTCTTTAAAATCACTAGATTATCATTAGAGTCCCAATTTAATGCCAGAGATTTAAGATGCATGCCTGAGTTACTGTTGAATTGCTGTGTCATGCTATAGGAAATCAGTAATTCAAGCTAAATGGAGGATAGTTGTGTAAGAATTCCTGAAATGGCTCACAGAAAATTACATACATTAAAAAGAACATCATAGAAAAAGAAACTGCCATTACCAATGCACTAACAACAGCAGGGAGCAGGCCCCCCATGATGATGGTGGAAGAAACACAAGTGCAAAATACTGATGAAAAAACTAAGGCCACGTGCACACGCTGAGTATTTGATGAGTTTTTCACCTCAGGATTTGTAGGTTTTGGCTACAAATCCTGAGGTAAAAAACTCATCAAATACTGAACGTGTGCACGTGGCCTAACAATGTACCAAATTTGGAGGAGGCGGTGGCTATCATTACCTCTTCATGACCAAAGAAGTTGTTAGGACTTTGGATCTTCTATTGACATTCTTTGCATCTTACCTCTTTTCAAGATGGTGTCTGAGGCTTCGCTCTTGTTTATGATCTTCCTCTGCATTTATAAACCTTAGCCTACTGTCTAGCCATTTACAAGTATTTACTTTGGATTCCTTGCTTTACCAGTCTATTCCACCTCCTGCTAATCCACTCAGGATTCTCCAGCAACTGCCATAGGATTCCAACAATCTCATCTGCCTCCTGCTACTTTTCTTCTACCAGCTGCCTGTGTTTAGTTCCCTGACTGCTTCTGTTTTACCAAGCCCTGTGTCACATAAGCCTCGTGTGCCCTGCCAGCACTTACGGAACTATTGTTTATTGTGCAAATGCAAAACTCAGGACTCTTTTTAAAGCTGCACGTCACTTATGCAATAGAAGAAATAAGGTGCCAGCATTTGGTCTGTATTTTGTAAGTCAAAACAAACAGTGGTCTAAGACTCAGAAACAATATAAATCTTTCCATTAAAGGTTTTCTCTCTGTAGGTTTTGGTTTTGGCTTACAAATTCTGATGCAAGTCAAAATTATCAAGACCTTAATAAAGGGACTAAATCATCATAATATTATATCAGCTTATTCTGTTAGAAATCAGTTTAAATATCAATCTTATAAGAAGCACATATAGAGTCAGAATTGGCACCTTGATGGAATACACTTATTCTTACAGAAAGAAAGAACCAGACTGTTGCGAATGCATAATTAATTTAGGGAGAGGATATGAAATGTCTAATAAATTGAATCTGTGAAAGTGTTTTCTGACTATCTTTGTATACTTTTGTTCATGACTGAAGCATATGAATGATACCAAACTCAGTTTTCACATAACAGATCTACCACTTAGTTTTTAATTTCCCTAAGAAACCTTGCCTTGATAAGAATCCCTAGCTATAAATAATTCATGTGCATGCTTCCATTGAACAGATATGCCACTACTACTTCTCCATTAAAAGGATCATTCATCAAATATCTCAACTCATTATGTAATCTGCCCAGTTTTCTTTATGTGTTGTGTTAAGTTGAAATGTAATAGGTGAAATAGCTCTTTGACGCACATTGCAGAAACTTTTCAGTACACAAATACACATTTGCGGACACTCTCATTAACTGTTAAAGGATTATAACAAAAAAAAAAACAATAATGGCCTCTAAGACATCAAACCAATCACAAGTGATAGTTTATCATAAATATATTAAGTAACCACAAGAATTTTTCAATTTATATTGCACATCATAATGCCCATGGGTGCAGATGAGCCTTGCACTGTGGTTCAGCCCATTTTTGACAATTAATATAATCATAGATGTTAGAAGAGATGTACAGTGGTAGAAGAAAATTACTATTCTCTCTAAAAAAAATGTCACCAATGCATAATTTATAGACCTATACTATATTATATTTTTCTAATTCTAGTCAATGCCTTTCACTGGAAATTATTTTCTCTAGAAATGTTATTTATAGAGTGGTAATTTGAAGGTAAATGGCATTTAAATCATGCCGGGTAGACTTACTGGAAAAGCGGCTGCAGGGAGTAAATTACATTTTATTCTCTCTTCAGCTGCCTGCTTCTAGTCATTAGGGTTATGCAGGAGCTGGTTTTTGTTATCCACTTTTCATATTCAGGGTTGATCTCTGCTTGTTCTCTTTTGGCTGCTGCCCTTTATTGAGCTCAATACTTGATGATTTATCTGTAAGTTGCCTATCATTCCTTAATTATTCATCACTGCTGAGTGTTGAGACTGTAATGTTATCAGTTGCGGTTTTTCAGGATGCTGCATGTAACTTCTCTGTTGCTATTATCCCCTCAGACTCCAGTGATTTTAATAATTTGCAACTACTTAAATGCTGGTTAAAAAATTATTTGATGTAAGCCTTATGAACCATTTTCACAGTCTATTCACATTTATATTGAAATCCACCAATATGAAAGATAGGAAAGGCTGTAATGGTGGGTTTACACGTCCCGATATCGGCGTCCAACTCCGACCAAAAGTCACGTGGTTCTTGCGTTGGCCCCGATATCGTTCGTGCGTTGTATAGTATAAATGACCAATACGATGCACGAACAATCCCAAAACGATATCGGGGATCGAATGAGCGGGCTGTCCAACGGCCCGATATTGGATTGAGGTTGGAGCCGGATCGGGCTGTGTAAACGCCCAACTAAGATGTGCAGTACAACGTCCCCTATTGTCTCCCATTTTAAATGGTCGTTCCTGGGTCAGCCGTACAAAGCGGGCGTAGACATCCTAGAAACGTTGTATGCCGATATTGCGCTGTGTAAATCTCCGATGCGATCTTGGAAATCTGGGCAGAAAAAGCGCGCCTCCGCGCCGTCGGATCCAATATCGGACCGACGTTGGAGAGTGTAAACCCACCATAAGTAAATTTTCAACATCAAAATAAGTGCCTAAACGTGACTAAATCATTGCACGTAAGAAGGCACTCAAAGCTGAAAGACCCCATATCATTATATAGTTACTAGCTGTGAGCCCGATGCAAATGCATCGGGATTCTAGAACGTGCGTTAATTAGATTATAGTAGCTATATTATTTTTTTTTATTTTTTTATTTTTTTACTTAAATTTTTTTT
>JARQOC010001410.1:0-41827 GCA_033576535.1 Allobates femoralis
GACTGCTAGAATCAGGTCAAGTGTGTCCATGATTTCTGCGATCTGATCCGAGTCCAGATCCGGATCAGCGTCCGAGCACGAATCGGAATCAGATAGTGCTGACCTTGCTGGAGGAGGGGATCTCGACAAGGAGGAAAGGAGAACCCGCTTTCTCTGTGAACGATCTAATCTCTCAGGCTCCGAGGGCGGTCTGGGAGAGGGTTGGCCTGGCTGGATAGGACTCGAGTGCTCCGGTGGGACAGGCTTAATCGTGGAGGCACTCTGCGTGGGCAGTTGTGGTAGAGCTGCCATCAGGGTTTCTAAAGAAAATCCTGCTACTGCTTGGAGATGAGAACCTTCTTTATACTGGCAAGCCTCCATGACACATTGAGTTGATGTGTGACTTTCATGGGTGAGCGACTCTGACCATAGACCTTAAGCAGATTAGAGGCAGAGTGCGATAAGGAAAAGGGCCACGTCAGGTGCAGCAGAGACCACGGATGGATCAGTGGTAGGCTCCCGATCGGCCTGCATGGTCTGTGGGCTACAAGCAAGGCACGGTGGCGTACTCTGAGCCGAGGGTAGCTTCTTATCCCTCCCTGAACTGGCACAGTACTGTGTGGTGGCTGGCCGGGAGCTCCTTGAGGCATTTACTAGGGCTATTGGTGAGTGCCAGCAGCTGGGGGGGGGAAGGGGGGAGGTTTGTTTACTATGGCCCAGGCATCTGGTGTCTCCCTTGCAGGATACTTGCAGTGGAGCACAGAGACTGTTGCAGCGTCCTGTGCTGCCTGTAATGGATCCTGAGCTGCCTGGGCTGTTAAAAGCGCGGGCTTCTGCAGTGAGGTGGTGGGCTGAGCTAGGCGGGGCCTAAATCGGCGCACAGAGAGCCCGTGCTCGATCCCCATTGGTCGGGGGAGGAGCCAAGCTTGCGCTAAGGGGAAACCGCCGCCCAAGATAAGCTGGGGGCTTGGTTAGCTCGGGTTGACGGTCGACCCCTTCTGCTGTCTTGCTGGAGCTGAGGCGGAGCCCAGGGACAGTGTCAATCTGAGAAGCCCGCCCCCGCGGACGCTCACGATTGGTCCGGGGGCGGTCAGTGGGTGGGCGGAAGCGCCATCGAGACCACAATAAGGCCTGGGGCTAAATATATGGCGGCGGCCCGGATCAGGAGGCCCGCGGCGCGGAGCCTCAGATCCGAAGCTGTGCCAGGCAGAGGGCAGATGCTGTGGTTAGCCCCTCTCTGCCTGGCGTGGCAGCAGTGTCCCCAGCTCACAAAGTGAGAGTGCCGGCCATGTGTGCTGGGCAGAGAGTGGTGCAATGTGAGTCCTCTCTCTGCCTGTGAAAGGGAAATGTGCTGGCCGTGCAGAATTGGAGAGGGGCTTACAGGTCCTGAAACAGGAACAGGAGCCCCTTGATGAGTAATGAAATGTCCCCTGTGGCCCCCACCTCCTGTGCCTGATGTTAAGCAGGCAGCCCCTGCTGCAGTCATGAAATTTGAGACCCCTGGCCATTCAGGCTGCATGTAGCAAGACTGCATCCAGCCTGGGTACGTGGCCTCATGTCGGCTGCTGCTCCAGAGGAAGTCCCCAATGGAGGGACCAGAGTGGGAAGCTGAGGAACTACCAGGAGGGAAGCTGGTAAGGGGAGGATGGGGCGGATGGAGGGGGATTATCTGGGTCATGGATACGGAGTCTGCTTACTGCCGCCAGGTGCTTACCTCGTCCTGTGAGGTGCTGAGCTCCAGACGTGAAACTTCCCTCCAGGGTTCAGAGCGTATGATGAGCCTACCAACCAGCTCTGGTGGGCGAGCGGGTAGAGGAGCGAACGGGCCAGGGCAGGCACCAGCGTCCAAATTCAGGGTTTCCCAGGATCCACTTCTAGGAAGGGATAGATGGCCCCGGCCCAGAGAGGGAGAGTTAACATTGCAACCAACGTACACTTGACCCTCGATCTCTATGCGGGGTGACGGACTGGTTCAACCGCTCCGTATTCCCTGATGACTCTTCATTGAAGAGATGAGGAAGAAAGAAAAATCTAAATAATCTAAAAAAAATAAAAATTCTGGTAGATATGGGCTCAGAGAGAGACCCGTGTCTGCCTCCTATGACACTAAGCTAAAAGTTGCACTTGTGCCAGTAGGGGGTGTATACTGCTGGGGAGGAGTTGCTTTTCTGTTATTTTGCATAGTGTCAGCCTCCTGATGGCAGCAAGCATACACCCAAGGTCTTCCTGTGTCCTCCAATGAACCGATTAAGAAATACCAGTACCCAAGACCCCTGCTACCTTGGAAGAGATAACTAGCTCCGATGAAGGTGGAGTCATACTTGAACCAGATGATGAATCAAGTTCTGACTTTGAAGATGATACAAGACCAAAATTGTTTTCCTAGGAGGAGATGAATGATTTGGCAAGAGACTTGAATCTTCCCAAAGATGCCGCTGAGTTACTCAGCTCAAGGCTCAAAAGCAAGAATATATTGTTGCCAGAAGTGTCTTTTTCATGGTTCAGACATCGTGAAGATGAGTTCGTTCGTTACTTTGCCCAGGAAGATAAGATAGTTTATTGCATCGATGTCGAAGGTTTGATGGGTCAATTCAAAATCCAATATGATGCAGCGCAATGGCATCTTTTTATAGATTCTTCAAAAAGTCTCAAAGCAGTTTTACTCCACAACGGCGGTTTTTATGCTTCCATCCCTGTAGGTCATTCCGTACACCTCAAGGAAACCTACGAGAACTTGGAATTGGTTCTTCGTAAACTTAAATATGAAGACCACGGTTGGAAAGTGTGCGGGGATTTGAAAGTCTTCTGCATGCTGCTCGGGCAACAAGCTGGGTGTACCAAATACCCTTGTTTTCTGTGTCTATGGGACAGTTGAAACCGACAAAATCACTGGACCAAGAAGAATTGGCAGCCGAGGGTGCTCACAGTTCGTGAAAAAAATGTCCTCCGAGAAACTTTGCTTACTCCCCATAAAGTTCTTCTACCACCTCTCCACATCAAATTGGGATTGATGAAGCAATTCAGAAAATCACTTCTAAAAGATGGAGAATGCTTCAAATACTTGGTCGCAAAGTTTCCAGGCCTCTCGGAGGAAAAATTGAAGGAAGGGGTGTTCGTCGGACCAGACATTAAAAGGCTTACAGCTAATCAAGAGTTTATCAATACCATGACGCATCCTCAAAAAGAAGGGTGGATTGCATTTAAAGAGGTTGTAGAGGAATTTTTAGGCAATAACAAAGTCCCTGACTACAAACAAATCGTCGCACGAATGCTGAAAGCATTTCAAGCTTTAGGTTGCCTGATGAGTTTGAAAGTGCATTTCCTCCATTCCCACCTTGACAACTTTTCTGAAAATTTGGGAGCTGTGAGTGAAGAGCAAGGTGAACAATTTCATCAGGACATTAAAGAGATGGAAAGAAGATACCAGGGAAGATGGAGCATTACAATGATAGCAGACTACTGTTGGACGCTTCAGAGAGACATTACAGATGCTACTCACAAGTGTAATTGTACCAAGAGAAGCCTCACAGGGAAGAAGAATCGATTTTAGTGTGTGTTAGTGTGCTCATTGCAGTTAAAAAAAATGATTTGCATGAAACATTTGTAATAAAAAATTAATTTTATGAGTCTATTTTCATTTATTTTGAGGTATTATTTTATTTAACAGTTACTTAAATTGTCAGAAAACGTGATGTCCTATGACAAAACGGAGGTCATTTTCAGATTCAGCGCACTCAAAAACAAAGATTACGTGGAATAACCAGAATAGCTCTTAAAAATTTTTTTTTGCAGACCTGTGATATCAAAGGAGAATGAAAAATGCAACATAAATTAAACCAAAAAGGGGAAAAAGGGAGGAGTAAGGAAAAAGGGGGGTGGGGTGGAGGGAGAAAGGAAGAAAGGGGTCAGTAAAAGGGTCAATCAATCCAAACTATATACACTGACATGGTGGGTTACATCTCTAAAGATCATAATAAAGAGCAAACTCCTTAAACAAGTACAATCTATAAAGAATAATAAAGGTAGATAAAGTATGTTAAATGGTACTATAAACGAGCAAACATACATACAACCCAGGAAAGAAGACTAATCTATCAATCAATATCAAACGTCAATGTCAGAGAAAACAAAGACAACCAGGGGGTCCACTTTTCTAAGTATCTACGATGTAAATTAATTCTACCGCAAAAATATATTCAAACAAGTTATGCGAGGAAAGCTTATCTAATAAATCCTCTATGGTTCATCTCTCCACAAAGAAGCAATAAGGTTTTTTTTGTTGCTATGAGGATATGTATTGTAAGTAAACGGTTTTCAGAAGAGCTAAGTCCATTGTGAGGTTGACTTTATAATTCATAAGTAAATTCATTAGTGTCTGAACATGTAACCAAAACTGTCTAATCACATGACAGCTCCAGAAAATGTGCTTAATAGTTGCTACTGAGCCACAGTGTCTCCATCAAAGCGGATCATTTACCGAATCAATCAAATGCAACTTTTGTGGAGAGAGGTACCACTTCATGATCTTGTATTGCGTTTCCTGGAGCAACACACAAGGCACAGTGGAGAAGATCGGAAGAATGCGAGTAAAATGATCACACAAGGTCTTGGGGGAGGTCTATCTCCAACTCTCCCTCCCACACATCCAAGAATCTTTTATTATTTAGAGTAACGTCACTATTGAAAAATTCATATAATTTGCCAGTCCTCCACCCCATTTCAAAGTCAGTGTGTCGGAGGAGTGAGTCAATGTTGCTAGGTAAAGTAAGAGACAATTTCCCGCTGCTTAAAGTATCATTGATTAAACGGCATTTAGCATCTTCACTTGTAAGGCCCAGTCACACATAACGACGCACCAGCGATCCCGATAACGATGTGCAGAGATCGCTGGTGCGTCGTTTTTCACATCGCTGGTATGTCGTCAAACAGGTATCTCACCAGTGATGTGAGAAACGACACACTAGCGATCCAGAATTATATGAGGTCATTGGGAATTGTCACTCCATAGCATGGAACTGAGATCGTTGGTCATTGTCCCTGTCAAACACAACAATGTAGCACTCCCAGCAGGAGCGCAACGACGTAGAAATGATCCAGAGTAGTGTGTAACGATCTACGATCTCACAGCAGGGGCCAGATCGTTGGTGCATGTCACACATAATGAGATCACTAACGGGATCGCTGTTGAGTCACAAAATATGTGACGCAACAGCGATTGTTATGTGTGACAGGGCCAATAGGCAAACTAAACTATGCTTCTAAAATGGAGAAGGTTCATTAATTAACAAATCTGAAACAGACTTAATACCAGCTTGTCTCCAAGAGTGGAGTTTTAGTGATGGACAGGTAGCATCAAGGATCTCTATTGGGAGCCAACAGGGAATAATGCTTTTAAAGAAAGGCTTGGAAACATGTACAAGACTCCGCCAGGCTCTAATGGTAGCTTTCAAAGAGTCAGATACTGGCAAACGTTTTCTTGGGTTGAGAAGAAAGGAAGCTATGAAGGTAACTGGATTAGCGATAAGCATATGAGCTTTTTCAATGTTAACCCAGGAGGGTATATTCTGTATTTCCCACCACTTCCTGCTTTCTTTGATCAGAAGAGAAAGGTAGTAGGCCCCAATATTAGGAACGCTTAAGCCTCCTCTTTTCCTATGCTTCACAATTGTGGTTTTGGCAATCCTTGACGATCTATTCCCAAAAATGAATTTGGTAAGCTGTGACTGCAATCTTTGGAAATGGTTTTGCTGAATCGGAAGGGAGAGGGATCCGAGAATGAAGAAAAGTTTAAGGAAAACAACCATCTTATATTTAGTTATCCTACCCAACCAGGACATATGTAACAGAGGAAGGATAGATCATCCGCAATTCTTTTAGTAATGTCTAACATATTCTTATCCACTATGTTTTGCAAGGGGTTGATCAATATTATTCCTAAATAAGAGAGTTCAGATGATGCCCATGAGTTGAAATTCTCTTTAGAAGGTCAAGTAAGTCTCTATCGATGTTAAAGTGCAAAGCTTGCGTTTTATTGGTATTCAGTTTCTAATAGGAAGCTTCTGAAAATTGTTTAGTAACTTCCAAAAGTCTCCTTAAAGAGTTTAGGGGGATCTGTTAACATAACCATCAGATCATCGGCAAATACCGAGGTCTTATGTTCTCTGCTATTCAGAGGAACTCCTCGTATATTAGCATCCACTCTGATTTTTTTCAACAAAGGGTTCCAAAATGAGATTGAAAAGAATAGGTTACAGGGGGCAACCCTGTCTGGTTCCGTTTGTAAGCTTAAAAGGTTTAGAAACAAAATGATTTAATAAAACTTTAGCTGATGGAGACGAATATAAAGCTTTGTGTTACCACCCTGGGTTCTGCCGCCCGTGCCCCCCGACCTGCTGCCCTTACTCCTTCGGCTCCTATCGCCTCTGTCCAGCCTCCAAGTTCCCGGGTGTCGTCCGTCCGCCGACGGCTCAGGCAGCCGCCGCCCGCGGGTCGGTTGGGTAGCAACTTCCTTACCGTATGCCCCCGGGTACGCGCACTTGCCCCCAGCCGCAGGGGTCCAGCATCCTCGGCCTGAGCAACACTGCTCCTCTCACTTCTGGTACCACTGCTTGTGCACATGAAACTGTCTCCTAATCAGTTTCTGCTGGAGTGTGCAGGGAGCTTGCTCCTCCCCTCAGCCAATCACCATGTCTCTGTGTCCTTCCAATCAGGACTGCCCTGCTCTGATATAAACCTCCTGTTTCCAATCAGTCGGGGCCAGGGCAACTTCTCCCTAGTGGAGCTGGCATATCTGGTCAGGTCGCTCCTTGTTTGGTCCGTTGCCTGATCTCTCTTGTTGCTTCCTACAGATTCCTGCCCTGCCGGCTCTGGATCGCCTCGTGTCCCTGGATTCCCCTGTGGTTCTGGATCCCCCGTGTTCCTGGCTGGTTTCCTGGATCCCCCTGTGTTCCTGGATTCCCCCTGTGTTCCTGGATTCCCCCTGTGTTCCTGGATTCCCCCTGTGTTCCTGGATTCCCCCTGTGTTCCTGGTTTCCAGTGTTCCTGGTTTCCAGTGTTCCTGGTACTCTGTGTTTCCGTTTCTTATTGTATACCCGGTTACTGTTTTGTTACGTCGCCTGGGGTCGGTTGAACACTCGTGTCCGCTGCATTGGCCCCTCCGAGGTTGGTACCGGCGGGATCCCTGTATAGGGGTTAAGCGCTCCGGGGCCTCCTTCGGTGGGTTTCCAGTGTTGCGACCTTGTGGCCCTCCCCAGGGGCGTGGGGTCTTGTGTTGTTGTTAATAAACCTGTTGACTCTACGGTACTTGTCTGCCTCTCTATCACCCGGTATCAGCATCCGCTTTACGCGGTCCAGTGGGTCCACGTGTGAGTCCGTCAGTAGGACGTGACAGATTTTGCCCTGGCCATGGACCCCGCTGATACCAGGTTTGACGCCCAGAGAGAGCTAACCGCACTCCGCCAGAGTCACGACCGGGTTGTGGCGATTATCCAGTCTTTAGAGGCCCGCTTGGGGGCGCCCTCTACTGTTGAGCCCACTCTCTCTTTCCAGGTGCTGAGTCTCCACCAGGAGTGGGACCTTCTGTGTGAGGTACAGACTCAGATGGTTTCCCATATGTCCTCTACGGATGATCGGCTTGCCAGCCTACCGAGAACAACAGGAAGCCCAGGTACCGTCCCATCGTGTCTTGTTCCTGGACCGGCTCCTCCTCCGTGTTCCTGGGGAGTCTCCAGCCTTGATCCGGTGGGTGTCCCTGATGACGTCCTGCCGCTCGGAGTCCCTGATGACGTCTTGCCTGTCGGTGTCCCTGATGACGTCCTGCCTGTCGGTGCCCCTGATGACGCCCTGCCTGTCGGTGCCCCTGATGACGCCCTGCCTGTCGGTGCCCCTGATGACGCCCTGCCTGTCGGTGCCCCTGAGGACGTCCTGTTCCTCCTGTGCTTGTCACATGACGCCAAAACAACCGCCCTCGGGTCCCTTCTGCTCTTGGGACCGGGGTGGTGGACGCCGATGCCCCGAGCCCCCTGCGCGAGTTCATGGCCGGTCTCCGTCCAGGGGGGGGGGCGTAGAGGGGGGGGGGGTACTGTTACCACCCTGGGTTCTGCCGCCCGTGCCCCCCGACCTGCTGCCCTTACTCCTTCGGCTTCTATCGCCTCTGTCCAGCCTCCAAGTTCCCGGGTGTCGTCCGTCCGCCGACGGCTCAGGCAGCCGCCGCCCGCGGGTCGGTTGGGTAGCAACTTCCTTACCGTATGCCCCCGGGTACGTGCACTTGCCCCCAGCCGCAGGGGTCCAGCATCCTCGGCCTGAGCAACACTGCTCCTCTCACTTCCGGTACCACTGCTTGTGCACATGAAACTGTCTCCTAATCAGTTACTGCTGGAGTGTGCAGGGAGCTTGCTCCTCCCCTCAGCCAATCACCAGGTCTCTGTGTCCTTCCAATCAGGACTGCCCTGCTCTGATATAAACCTCCTGTTTCCAATCAGTCGGGGCCAGGGCAACTTCTCCCTAGTGGAGCTGCCATATCTGGTCTGGTCAGGTCGCTCCTTGTTTGGTCCGTTGCCTGATCTCTCTTGTTGCTTCCTACAGATTCCTGCCCTGCCGGCTCTGGATCGCCTCGTGTCCCTGGATTCCCCTGTGGTTCTGGATCCCCCGTGTTCCTGGCTGGTTTCCTGGATCCCCCTGTGTTCCTGGATTCCCCCTGTGTTCCTGGATTCCCCCTGTGTTCCTGGATTCCCCCTGTGTTCCAGGATCCCCCTGTGTTCCAGGATCCCCCTGTGTTCCAGGATCCCCGTGTGTTCCAGGATCCCCGTGTGTTCCTGGATCTCCCCGTGTTCCTGGATTCCCCTGTATTCCTGGTTTCCCGTGTTCCTGGTCCTCTGTGTTTCGGTTTCTTATTGTATACCCGGTTACTGTTTTGTTACCACGTCGCCTGGGGTCGGTTGAACACTCGTGTCCGCTGCATTGGCCCCTCCGAGGTTGGTACCGGCGGGATCCCTGTATAGGGGTTAAGCGCTCCGGGGCCTCCTTCGGTGGCCCTCCCCAGGGGCGTGGGGTCTTGTGTTGTTGTTAATAAACCTGTTGACTCTACGGTACTTGTCTGCCTCTCTATCACCCGGTATCAGCATCCGCTTTACGCGGTCCAGTGGGTCCACGTGTGAGTCCGTCAGTAGGACGTGACACTTTGATGACATTAAAAACACAACCAAACAAACCAAATCGTTGGAAGTGTGAGGAACAGAAGACCCCAGTGCACCCTATCGAATGCCTTTTCAGCATCCATAGTTCTGGCAAGCACCGGGAACCCCGACCTCTCCACCTGTTGCAAGATGTTCAACACCTGTAACTGCATCCGCCATTCCTCTGTGATAAAGCCAGTCTGATCAGAATGGATTAGTTTAGGAATATAGCTCAAAAGTCTGTTACAAATCACTTTTGCAATTATCTTAGTATCTGAATTAATGAGGGAGATGGGTGTATAGTGGGCCTTATTCTGTGGGTCGCCTTAGTCTTTTGGTATTACCATTATGACCGCTTCCTGCATTTCAGCAGGAAGCAGAGATGTTATAGAGGCGGAGTTTATTAGTTTAGTAAGATAAGGGGCCAGTAGAAACTCAAATGACTTAAAATATTCGTTCAATAGGCCTTCTGGATCTGGAGATTTCCCATTTTTAAGGGAGTTAATAGCACAAGAGACTTCCAGCTTAGTAAAAGGTAGATTTATGTGTTCTACTTCCTCCTTATCAAGATGAGGAAGTTGCACTGAATCTAAGAAGGCATTTATAGAGAACTCATCAGAAGGCTCATTATTCAAGTTATATAGGCGTTCATAGAATTTTACAAATTCCCCTGAAATATCTTTTGGATTTTTAAGTCGGATACCTTCATTTTTAAGCTGTAAAATTCTCCTTTTGAATCTCTGTTTCTTAAGATGATTCGCAAAGAATTTGCCCGGTTTATCTTGACAATTATAACAGTTACTTTGGACGTCTGAATCATCTTATCGTAATCTCCCAAAAAGAGAGACTTTAATTCCAGTCTTAATTTTAGGCGTTTCCGGTGGGTGACTGCCGAAGAGTGAGATGCTTAAGCCTCCTCTAGCGAACGAATACCTTTATGAATTTCTTCGAGTTTTTTGTTCCTTATTTTTTTTAGCCTCGAGTTCAGCTCGATAAGTGTGCCATGGATAACTGCTTTATGGGCAGTCCAAAGCGTTTCGATAGATAAGTCTCCAGTGTCATTTAAACTAAAATAGGAGAGGGCATCATTCAATTCTTTATGGCTAGGATGTTGGAAAATAAAGGAGTTGGCCCTCCATAATGTGTGTGAATTAGCATTATGGAAAACAGCCAATTTAAATACCGAATTCATAGTTTTTCCCCTAAACAACCCCTCCCCGCTTCTGGCCTATCAATCACCGTCAATGACTGCACACTCTCACCCCTCCCCCACACCAAGTGCCTCGAGGTAATCCTCGGCTGTTCCCTCTCCTTCAAGCCCCACATCCAAGCCCTCGCCACTGCCTGTCGACTCCAACTAAAAAACATTGCCCGTATCCGTTCCTTCCTTGACCCCAACACGGCCAAGACACTTGTTCACGCCCTCATCATCTTCCGCCTGGACTACTGCAACCTCCTGTTCACCGGCTTCCCTGCCTCCTCCCTCGCACCTCTCCGCGCCATCCTCAACTCTGCTGCCCGACTCATCCACCTATCTCCCCGTTACTCCCCCGCCTCTCCTCTCCGCCAAGCCCGCCACTGGCTCCCCATTCCCCAGCGATCTCGCTTCAAAACCCTAACCCTGACATACAAGGCCATACACAACCTGTCCCCTCCCTACATCTCTGAACTAATCTTCCGCTACCTCCCCTCACGCAACTTGCGCTCCTCTCAGGAACTCCTCTCAACCCCCCGCATCTCCACCTCCCACAACCGCACACGACTTCTCTCGTGCTTCTGCCAGACTCTGGAACTCCCTCCCCCACCACATCAGACACTCCCCTCCCCTACGCTGGGAACCTTCAAGAAAAACCTGAAGACCCACCTCTTCCTACAAGCCTACAACACACACTGAGACCCTATCCACTGCACCATCTCACCTCTCCCCCTCCTACTGTCTCCCTCCCCACACCCTCTAGACTGTGAGCCCTCGCGGGCAGGATCCCCGGCCCTAACGTACCCGGGTCATTCCATGTCAAGTGAACCAATGATTATTACCTCTATATTTTTAATTCTTTTGAGATTTTGTTATTTGATAATAGCATGTCAGACAATGCAAAATGTGAAGAGAAAATTTTTTTTTTTTTTTTAAATGATTTTCAAGGTTTGGAAAAAGTGTGAATTTCGCTGTTGCCTGCCTTTACGTTTCTCCTCATAACTCAGGCTAGGAATAAGATAGAGAGACAAAATAAACACCAATCTACTCAGAACTATACAGGCTTTCATCAGATATGTCACAAGAGGATCTTTGTTAATATTTTACCCTTGTGATCGCAAGCGCAAAACTTTAAAACGTATTTCCGAAAAATCGGCGCGCTTTAAATATTTCAAAAACTGCCCATGTGTCTGCTTTGCTCTTAGCCACATCTGTACCAAATTTCAAGTTGGGATCGCAATGGGATCATATTTTAACATATTTTACTATTAATAGCGTCAATGGGTCATTCCATATCAAGTGATCTAAATATGAATATTTTTTTTTACCCGACGTCTTTAGATGTTTTTTGTTTTTTTTTTTCCTTTATGAAGTACTACTTTAGTTAATTACAAATTAAAAGTTTGGAATTTTTTTTCTTCATCAGTTAATTTTTTACAGATTTTTAAAGTTTAAAAAAAGGGTGAATTTTGGCCTGGTACGACTTTACATTTTTTTTATCTCGGGCTAGAAATAAGATAGAGAAACAAAATAAACACCATTCTACTCAGAA
The DNA here is from genome assembly GCA_033576535.1 of Allobates femoralis. Taxonomy (NCBI): domain Eukaryota; kingdom Metazoa; phylum Chordata; class Amphibia; order Anura; family Aromobatidae; genus Allobates; species Allobates femoralis. The sequence goes on from JARQOC010001410.1 coordinate 11,900, forward strand.
CTGTCCAGGCTTTTACCAGATATGTCACAAGAGTATATTTGTTAATTTTAATTTTTTACCCATGTGAATGCAAACGCAACATTTTGAAACGCATTTCCGAAAAAAAGTTTTAATAAAAATTTTCCAAAACTGCCCATGTGTCTTTTATGCTCTTAGCCACATCTGTACCAAATTTCAAGTTGGGATCGTGATGGGATCATATTTTAAAATATTTAACTATGGTTAATCTCATTTTTATTAAATTTTGAAAAAACATATGAAAGACATACATTCAATCTTTTAACAAAATCTTGAGACATATAAAATATACAAAAAGAGAATTCACAAAGTTATTAGTAACTTTAAGATAAGCTGCAAATTTACTTTTGCGCTTATCTCTGGTGCAATATATACTACAATCTAAATATAATTCCAAACACTCAAGTATACAACCTTTCTCAGGGTTTTGAGATGTTCTGATGTCAAGGGGACAAGCAGCCCCAGCAGAATGATTTTTATCACTTGGCCCCTTCTAACAGGTTGACCACGTAAGTGGGTCATTACCCGTTGAGGCCTAGTTGGAATAGTCTATCGACTGGTGTACCGGAAAGGAAGGCCGAAATATTAATGATCTACTCACAGCTCAGAGTTTCCGATACCTGTCTAATGTTCACTAGAATTCTGAAGGTATAGGTGTAGAAAGGAAATACCTAGACTGAATGTATCAGATGGGAAGAAAAGAGAGCTAGAAAAGAAGAGAGAGAGAAGAGAAACAAAAACCATTAGAAAAAGTTATACTGGGAAAGAAAAGCCACGTAAGAAAAAAAAGAAAAAAAAGGAGGGGGGGACGGGTGAGGTATGGGAAGGAGAAAGGGTACTCATCCCACTGGCTCCCAATCAGCCAGAGGTCGAGCCATATTATCTGTGCTGGAAAAGATACTCCTAAATTCTGCAGAGTCGTGAAAAAGAATCCATTCAACCCAAATCCCTAAGAATTTGTTCCGAGATCCCGACGCATCAGCTGCGAGCTCCTCCATTCGATATATGTCCATCAATTCTTTGAACCAATCAAGTAGAGATGGAGCTCGGCTTGATTTCCAGAACCTCGGGATCACAGCACGAGCAGCCGAGATGCAAAAGCGGAGAATATCCCTCTTCTGTAGCCCAATAGGACCTGGAAAGATGGAGAACATTGCCGATTCTGGGCAGCATTCTGCTTGTTTACCTGTTATCCGGGCGTATGCATTGAAAACCTCAGACCAGAACCGCCGGATTTCCCCACAACTCCACCAAATGTGTATCATTGTACCCTTCTCTTCACCACAGCGCCAGCAGGTATCAGGGTTCCAGGGAACATGTTCCGGAGTGTCGACGGGCACAAGTACCATCTAGTGAGCAGCTTATAGCTTCTTTCTTGTGCAGAACAAGCGCTAGCTAGCGAGTGAGTAAATATAAAGCATTTCTGCCAATTAGCTTCTGAAATGCTACACCCCAATTCCCTCTCCCAAGCACGTTGGAAGTAAAGGGTGCCCTGCTCTCTCATGGACCCTAAGGCCTGGTATAGAACTGATATTTTGCGCCTCGGTGGAGCCTCCAGTTGGAATAACCTCTCCAATACGTTGGGCGTCAATCTTACCCTGCAAGAGTGGTCAGCTGAATATAAGTATGCTCTGTATTGGAGAAATTCGAATCACTTAAGAGGTCTCGTAGGTTCTTTGAGTTGTAGCTCTGCCATCGGGGGCAAACCACCACTGGACAGAGTCTGTCCTACTCGGGTGTCATCCACAATCCGCCAACATAAAAATCTCTGCCTGTCAAATCTGGGTGGGAAAGATGGGTTGGAAAAAAGGGGAGTCAAAGGGCTAAGTCTGTCGTTTAAGCGGAGGGTTTTCGTCACTAGGTGCCATACCTTCAAGGTGTTTCTGGTCATGTCTGTCAAAGGTACTAGGTCTGTGGAGTCTTTAGGGGAAATCCAAAGCAGGTGTTTCAGCGGAATCCCCAAACCCTCTTGCTCCACCCCTACCCATTTCTTGGAGGACGCATGATAATGCCAATCTAGAGCTCTAACAAGAGAGGAAGCCACAAAGTACGCTCGTATGTTGGGTAGTCCAACCCCTCCTCTGGTCTTGGGCAAGGATAGGATATTCATTCGCAATCTGCACCTCTTGCCCCCCCAGACAAATCTAAGGATCATAGATTGCATTTTGGAGAGGAAGCCTCTATCCAATAGAACAGGAACTGTCTGAAAAGTATATAAGAGTCGGGGCAAGACATCCATCTTGACTACGTTTATTCTCCCGAACCAGGATAGCTTTAATTGTCTATAGGAGGTAAATGCAGATTCCGCGTTAGTCAAAAGGGGTTGATAATTTAAATTGAATATTTGTTTAAGATCTTTTGGTATAAGGACTCCCAAGTACTTAATGGCTTCTACTTTCCATTTAAATGGGAACTGTTTAGATAGATGAGAAACCAATTCTCCAGGCAAAGAAATATTGAGTGCCTCGGTTTTGGAGCAATTCACTTTAAAGTTGCTCAATTGTCCGAACCGTTCAAACTCCATTAAGACCGAAGGGATGGAGACCAGGGGCTGGGAGATGTAAAGTAGCAGGTCATCTGCAAATAAGGCTAATTTGTGATGACTCTGTCCCAGCTTGACCCTATGGACGCATTCATTGGACCTAAGTGCAAAATATTTAACTATTATAGTGTCAATTCAAAAATCACCAAGAACACAATCAGTCATTTTTTCACAATTGCCCGTCAATAGTTTGAATTTGATATAAAGAAACATAGTCTTGTAACATCTCAAATGAAAGCTGTTACCGTTCTGAGTAAAATGATGCCTCTCCCACTTCATTATCTTATTTCTAGCCTGAGATAAAAAAATGTAAAGTCATACCAGGCCAAAATTCACCCTTTTTTTAAACTTTAAAAATCTGTAAAAAATTAACTGATGAAGAAAAAAATTCTAAACTTTTAATTTGTAATTAACTAAAGTAGTACTTCATAAAGGAAAAAAAAAAAAAAAAAACATCTAAAGACGTCAGGTAAAAAAAAATATTCATATTTAGATCACTTGATATGGAATGACCCATTGACGCTATTACTAGTAAAATATGTTAAAATATGATCCCATTGCGATCCCAACTTGAAATCTGGTATAGATGTGGCTAAGAGCAAAGCAGACACATGGGCAGTTTTTGAAATATTTAAAGCGCGCCGATTTTTCGGAAATGCGTTTTAAAGTTTTGCGCTTGCGATCACATGGGTAAAATATTAACAAAGATCCTCTTGTGACATATCTGATGAAAGCCTGGACAGTTCTGAGTAGATTGGTGTTTATTTTGTTTCTCTATCTTATTTCTAGCCCGAGATATGATAGAAAATGTAAAGCCATACCAGGCCAAAATTCGCACTTTTTTAAAACTTTAAAAATCTGTAAAAAATTAACTGATAAAGAAAAAAAATTCAAAACTTTTTTTTTGTAATTAGATAAAGTTGTTCTTCATATAGAAAAAAAATTTAAAAAATCTGAGGACGTCAGGGAAAAAAAATATTAATTTTTGGATCACTTGACATGGAATGACCCACCCGTATGATTAATTGTGGATTTGTCGTCGTTTGTGGTAGTCTTCGACCACCTGTCTTTGTCTACCCTCTAAATTGTAAAGCGCCATGTATCCTAATAGCGCTATATAAATACCTAATATTAAAAAAAAAAAAAAAAATTATATATATATATATATATATATATCTATCTATCTATCTATATTACATACATATACATATATTACATACATATACATATATTACATACATATACATATATTACATACACACATATATATACATACATAATAATAATAATATTGGGGCATGATCTGACCAATTTTTTGGCAGGATGTCAATAGTTTTAATAATTTGTAACGAATGGATGTCCGCCATGACCAAATCAATTCTGGCTAGAGAGTAGTGCGGATTATAGTGTGTGAACTCTCTCGATGTTGAACACAGGCACCGAAAAACATCCAGCAGTCCCTCCCTGTCTAACCAGGGATTGAGTGAAGTATTCTGCTGCCCATATTTACTGGTTGAGTCCATAGCGGCATCAGGGACCATGTTGAAGTCTCCAAAAATCAAAAGAGCGCCTCTCCGATGGTCATGTATTAAGTCTAGCAGTCTAGAAAGGAATCTAATTTGCCCCTTATTGTGGGCGTGCAGATTTACCAAAGTATACATTTTCCCTTCTAGTCTACATACAAGTATTATGTATCTACCCTCTAGGTCGCTAATGATTTTCTCTTCCTACAAATGCAATGAATTTCTGATTATAAAAGCTACACCTGCCTTTTTTTTTTTTATAGTATTGGAGGCCAGAGTTATCCTAAAGTAATTCTTGTTCTCGAATCTTGGAGTGTGGTTGGATGCAAACAGTCTCCTGAATCCCAGCAACCTCTACATTAAATTTATTTAAGGCCCTCCATAATAGGTATCTTTTTTGCAGTGAATTTAGACCATTTACATTATAAGACAAAACATTATAGACATTTAGTGGTCGTGAGACTAGTACCATCGTACATTTTGCATCTGAGTGTTTCTGCGTGAGTGTCCAACAAATCCTCCCCAAGCTGCACCAGATTAAAGCCACCATGTTAAGAATCAGTTTCCTAAAAAACATTAAAGGGAACCTAACCCCACAAACTGACCCCCCCCCCCGCATCTTTATACCTGTCCCTGCACCCCCTCTTATCATTTCTAGCCATCCCTTTTGCAGAAAAAAAAAAAATCGATTTTGTAAAGTAGAGAAAAGTTTATATTCACCTCCGTCCTGTGTGGGTTCTCTGTTTCTGAATTAGTCTCAATGGTCTGCCAGTCTGCTGCTCTTGTAATTATGCACACCCCTCTCCTTGCTAAGAGCCTGGCCGCATCATGAAAGGGGCGGGGCCAACATCATGACACGATTTAGCCCCGCCCTTTCATGACGCAGCCAGGCTCTTACCAAGGCATCAAGCTGAGAGGGGCGTGCATAATTACAAGGCTGCAGCACACAGGCCTGCCTTTGAGACTAATTCAGAAACCGGGAACCCACACAGGACGAAGGTAAATATAACTTCTTTTCTACTTTACTAAATCGATTTTTTCGGCAAAAGGGATGGCTAGAAATGATAGGAGGGGGTGCAGGGACAGGTATAAAGATGCGACGGGGTCAGTTTGTGGGGTTAGGTTCCCTTTAACTAAGTAGGGATAACAGGGAAATGGAAAAAAGGTAAATAACTAAATGGAACTAATGAGATCTTTACTGTTGTCAAAAAGTTCCTACAGGCATCAATTGAGGCCTCCTACCATTACAATTTAATAGTCTCCAGATTCATTAAAAAGGCAATCAGGATTCATGTAGACCCTGATTCTGCAATGTTTAGCCCTCTCAGAACTTCAATCCCTCTTTTAGTTCTCCTATCAAATGAGCTGTTTACCTATAACTGAAATGTAACTTGGATTGTGCATACCAACGATAGGGTGTGTCGTTATCTTGCACAATTTTAGTAACTGGTTTAAGGGATCTCCTCTTGTCTAACACATCTCTAGAAATGTCCGTAAAGACTTTGATATTATATGGTTCAGGTAAACTAGCATTGCCCCTCAAGTGAGACAAGAGAAGATTTTTAGTTCTACAGAAGCCGAAAGTAATTAATACATCTCTCGGAACATCCTCATGAACCATTTTTGGCTTTGGAATTCTATAGCATTTTTCTTTGGAGCACTCTATCTTTTTCAATAGGGCGGTTACATAAAAGTACATGTTTGCTCTACTGATCCTCTCTGGGATTCCCCTCAGCTTCAGATTATTCTGTCTATCCACATCATCTCTGTAGGTATGCTTTTCATTTAAGACTTTTAAGTTGCTCTTTATTTTGGAGTATTCCTCCTGTAAGGAACCACCCCCTGCTTTGCTAGGATTTTTTTTTTTTTTTATAATTCTTTATTTTTCGTTTTGTAGTAACAATAGAAAAAAGAACCAAAACTTACAGATTCAATCATCTTGCAAGTACAAAGAACTGTTCTTAATAAAATGTATTCTCATTAATTGAATCACGAATCAGTTTCTAATAGTCAATAAGCTTGATAAAAGTATTCAATTTACTATAGCAATATTAAAACTAACTCTGGCATGAAAAACAAGCTGTCTAGTATAACACATCGGAGTTGTTTGCCAGTCATAATTATAAAACAAGCATAACGTACTCCATAGGTATCCGTCTATTACCAATAATAATGACAATGAAAGACAAAAAAAAAAAAAAAAAAAAGAAAGGAAAAGATAGGAAACACATAAAGAAAGAAAAGAGTAGAATAGACCAGAACGGGGGATAGGATGGGTGGGGGGGTATGAAGAGGGGTAGAAGGGAGGGTAAGGTAGGGGTCTCGTGAAGTTACCAAACCTCAATGGAGTAAAAGGAACTCTCAATCGCACCCATTTACTAACCAGTTCTTAAGAGCAAGTTCCTCAGGAGCTTCTGTGAGACTTATACAGGTCAGATTGTTGGAAACTCATCCAATTAAACCACGTGTTTCTGAACTTCTCATATGAATCATGTATAGCTGATGTCAGGTCCTCGAGAAGCATGAGGTCGTTCACCTTCTCTATCCACATAGCCACAGAAGGACATGTCTCCTTTTTCCAAAGTATCGGAATGCAGGATCTCGCAGCCATGACTAAGAACCTCAACAGTGTATGTTTATATTTGTTTGGTGGAATCCTACAGTGGTGCAACATGAAGAGGCCAGGATCTAACTCATCCGTGTATCCCGTAACTTGCCTTGTAATCTTTTTCACCTCCGACCAGAATGGTTGGAGCTTCGCACACTCCCAGAACACGTGTAGTATTGTACCATCCGCCCCACCACACCTCCAGCACTTCGGGTCTATAGAAGGAAAGAGTCTATGCAAATAAGCTGGGACTCTATACCATCTCGTCAATAATTTATAATTTGCCTCCTGCAGCTTTGAGCTTATCGAGGTAGAGTGAGCTAAAGAATAAATTGCAGATCTCTGTTCTGTAGACAGTTTGAGACCAAGATCTGTCTCCCATCGCAGCATGAAATGGGGAGTCGGGAGGTCCGGTGGAGAAATCAAACACGCGTATGTCTGTGATAAAGCATGCCTACAGTCAACTGTGGTAGAGCATAGAGATTCAAACAGTGTCTTAGGATTTAAAAACGTCCTCTTAGGAGGGAGTCTATGAAGATAATGTACAAGTTGTACACATCTCCAGAAACCCAGAGCCGTCGGGTAGGTAATTGAATTAAGTTGTTCAATGGTTGGCCACGCTTCTCCCTCACTCCATTTTTCAATCCTATCCAGACCTGCTTTTATCCAACGTTGGAACACGGGGTCATCAAGACTTGGTCGAAAGTCCGGGTGACTAAGGATCGGACTCAAGACAGAGGCAGATGGTATCATTAAGGATCTAACTAACGTGTGATCACAAATCTTGAGAGTAGACTCAATTGTCGGATGGTCATATAATAACTCTTCTTTTTCGAAGTGACACCCAGGGTAATGTCTGAAGTCTGAAAGGAGTAAAATCCTGTTCGATTTGTACCCACAATTTATTTGTACCATGCCTGCACCAATCTATTACCCGCGTGAGGTGGGTGGCTATGTAATACAGTTTGATATTTGGGAGATTCACACCACCATCTTTTTTGCGTCTATACAGGATTGATCTCGCTAGACGTGGTTTCGAGTTATTCCAGATGAATTTTGTCTGCAGTTGTGCAATTGTCTTAAAGAAGGATAATGGAATGGTGATAGGTAATGTCTGTAGGTAATATAATATCCTCGGAAGGATATTCATTTTGAAAAGTTGGCATCTACCAGCCCATGTGAAAGTAGACAATAGCCATCTCTCACAGTCTACTGTAATTGACCGCAGCAGTGAAGGAAAATTTGCACCATACAGATCTCTAACATCTGGAGTAATCTGTACCCCTAAATAGCGAAGAGATTTAGGAGACCAATGAAATGTAAAGGCGTTCTGTATTCTAGTAATTCGACTCAGGGGAAGCGACACATTTAGGGCCTCAGATTTTGATCTATTTATTTTAAAATTGGAGAGAGTGTAATATGTCTCCAATTCTTTCAATAAAATGGGGAGAGAAACCTCTGGATTTGTTAGAAAGAACAGGAGATCGTCTGCATATGCCGCAATTTTATGTACACCTGATTTTACTTGCATGCCTGAAATATCTCCATTCATTCGGACATGACGCAATAACGGTTCGAGAGTCAAAATAAAAATTAATGGGGACAACGGGCATCCCTGACGCGTGCCATTGTTAATATCAAATGACTCCGAAAGGATCCCGTTGACCCGCACTCTTGCCGACGGGACGGAGTACAGAGAGAGCACCCAACCAAGCATCTTAGCTCCCAATCCGATGTGAGACAGTGTCTCTTTAATAAAAGTCCAATGTACGCGATCGAACGCTTTTTCTGCGTCTGTAGATAGTAACATCAGCGGGGTTTTAGATGTCTTGGCTGTATAAATTAAGTCTATAGCTTTGGTGGTGTTGTCTCTGGCCTCCCTACCCGTGACAAATCCCGTCTGATCTGGGTGAATCAAGTCCGGTATGAACGGGAGAGTCTTGCCGCCAAAATTTTTGCAAAAAGCTTAATATCTACGTTCAGCAGGGATATTGGGCGGTAACTGGAGCATAGCAGAGGATCTTTCCCTGGTTTATGAATCACTGTTATATTAGCTCTTAATGCATCTTTGGGTGGTGTAGATATCGCCAAGGCATTAAAAAAGGCTTTTAGGTGTGGCAATAGAGCTTCTTTTAATTTTTTATAATAACCAACCGTAAACCCATCTGGGCCAGGTGCTTTCCCCGATTTAGATGAGGACAACGCATCTTCAATCTCCTGATCTGAGATAGGCATCTCTAAGGATTGCGAAACTGAATCCGCCAATTTCGGCATAGCCGAATTGCTAGGATTTTAATCTCACCTTCCGCCCGGTCAACTCTGGTCAGTCAAGGACTTTATGGAGGTCGTGACCTCGTTAATTTTTGTCTAGACATTTGCACTATATAAGTCTTCTCTGAGACTGGACAAGGAAGGATAGCCTTCACTACTCATGTGATTCAATGAGATTTCGGTGCCCATGACCCTGTCATAGGAGGTAATTTTGGTGGGTACTAACTATTGCATATTTAAAAAGATCCACTGTATAAGAGATGCTTCTATCAGTCTTCCATAATATTATATCAGTAAATACTTACAGACTTTGTTACGCAGATCCCACAGTTTCAATGTACGATCATGACTTCCTGATACAATTCTGGCATTGTCCAATAAGAATTTGGCAGACAACACTTTTCCGCTGTGCCCAGTCAGTGTATGCTGATACAAATGAAGATAGGAAAGCAAAATGTAAGATATACTCACTGCACTAATGCACTTGAGCACAAAACTGAGAAAAAAAAAAAAAAAAAAAAAAAAAAAAAACATTAGCCATTTCTTTTTTGGCTCCATTTACAGAGGCTTTAAACTACTAATACTTTTGAGAACAATAGGAATATCTTTCTACAAGTTTTTAAGGACCTTTTACCAGTCTGAGCATTTTACACTGCTCAAATTATGGAAGTAAAACATATCATATTTTCTTCTTAATCGCTTCATTGGCTGACACAGGAAGACCTTGGATGTATGCTTGCTGCCACCAGGAGGCCGACACTATGCAAAACAGAAAAAGCAACTCCTCCCCAGCAGTATACACCCACCTACTGGCACAAATACAACTCAGTTTTAGCTAAGTGTCATAGGAGGCAGGAACGGGTCTCTGAGCCCCCATCTACCAAAAATTAGTTTTATTTTTTAATTTTTACATCAGAAGATTTCATCAGGGAATACGGAGCGGTTGAGCCAATCCATCACCCCAACAAGAGATCAAGAGTCCAGTGTACACTGGTTGCACTGTTAACTCTCCCTCTCTGGGCCAGGGTCTCCCCTCACATGGCTGCGTGTCCTGGAGAACACCGGAGGTTGGATGTTGGTGCTTGCCCTGGCCCATCTGCTCACCTACACGCTTGCCCACCAGAGCTGGCCGGTAAGGTCACCAGACGCCTGGATCCCCACACTGCATAGTGTCAGCCTCCCGATGGAGAAGCACACAACCTGCATCTGAAGCCCAGCACCACACAGGACAAGGTAGAGATCTGTGCATACAGCCCCTCTTCCCCCCCCCCCCCCTCCCCTCCATAATCAGCTTCCCTCCTGGTAAAGACCTAGATTGTGTTCCCCTCTGGGCGCACACTAGGCACCATTTAGGTCCCAAGTCCTAGGGCCCCTAGGCTCTACTCAGTCTAAGGCTGCCCTGGGAGCAGCACAAATGGCTGCAGCAGGGGTTTGCCTGCAACCTAGCAAGCACCCAAGGAGGATTTGGGGGCACAATCTTTTTGCAGGTGGCCCCTGGCCTCCCCGAGGTTGGGAGCCCCCTGCCCACCACATTACAGGTCAGCACCACGCCCTCTTTGGAGCTCCGCGCCAAGGGCTTCCCACTCCCTGCTGCGGCTTAAAATTTAGCCTCTGACTTGGCTGCAGCCTCCAGGGGTAATGCGCCCACCCACGGACCACCCCCGAACCAATCAGGGGCACCCACTGGCTGGCTGCCAGTGGTGTCATCCGTCTCCGGCGCCCCGCTAATGGACTGCCCTCGGCCCAAGTATAGGTGAGCAGGGTTTTAGTGGACGACAACCATGCCCCCGAGCAGCTTGGACTGGTCTCTCCCTGTTCTCCAAGCCCAGCTTTGACCTCAGACGAATGGGATGCAAGCGCTCCATTTGCGCCGATTTAGGCCCTGCCTCCTGTATTTTGAGCTTGGGCCTGCGTTTGACTGCTCTTCACCCTCCTCCACCCCTCAGGCACCTGCACACAGCACGCTGCAAGCTCCCCCTGTGCCCTCTGGCTGAACTCTATACAGATCCAGCTCTTAGCCGGAAGATCTTGGGACTCTGTAAGCTGCAACCTCCCCAGTCCTTACACCTCTGGCACGCAGATAACTGGCCCTTGTTAATGCTGAATACAAGGCGCTCCCGTACAACCCCCTCAGCCATCCGGCTGTATAACGACTGCTCTGAGTGTAATCAGAAGCTCCTTTCGGGTCAGACCTCACCACTGTACCTCACTTGTAGCCTACAGACCAAGCAGGCAGCTCAGGAACCTCCCACTGGCCCTACAGATGTCTTTTCTACACTGGAGGTGGCTCTTTCCATATCCCAATCAGTTTCTGATCTGACAGATCGCTCAAACCCTTATGGTGGCCCTAGCTCACCTGCCTACGCAAATTGCCTGTGAGACTCAGCTTCCAGCCCGCCCTCGGACTCCAAGAGAAGAGACTACTCGCAGAGAAAGCGAATTCACCCATCATCCTCTTCTCAGTCTCCCTCCCCCAGGGATTTCCGCTCGGGATACTCTTCCCCAGCACCGTCTGATTCCAAGCCTGCCTCAGACTCCAAACTCGACCTGGACTCCGATCAGGTTTCTAGGATCAGGGACATGGTTGACAGTGATTCTTGCAGTGAATCAGACCCTTAAGGTTGATATGGACAACAAGCCACATGTTCGTAAGGTGTCAGTCAAACGCTTTAAGCCAGCCCCTAGAGTCTTCTCTTGCCTAGAAGACTTTGACACCATATTTCAAATAGAATGGCAGTACCCAGAGAAACGATTTCAATCCAGAAAGTGCCTGGAAGACCTATATCCCTTCTCTCAGGAAGTGCACCAGAAATGGTCCAAGTCTCCGGCAGTGGACCCCCTAGTTTCACACCTATCTACCAACACCATACTCCCCCAGGTGGATGGTGCTTCCCTCAAGGAAGGTCCAGATAGACATGTGGAAGCTATGGCAAAATCCACCTTTGAGGTTTCGGGCGCATCCCTCTGCCCTTTTTTCGCGGCCACCTGAGTGTCCCTGGCCATTTCCTCCTGGGCTATTAACCTCCAAAGAGGCATTCTTGCCCAAGCTCCCCCTACAGAACTAGCAAGCCTAGCAGACCAGATTGCTCAGGTGACAAATACATTGCCACTGCTTTCCTTCATGCCATCTCCTAAGTAGCCCAGGCTTCCACTAACATGATCTCCATGCGCAGGGCCTTATGGCTGAAAGCCTGGAATGCAGACGTAGCTTTTCTTACAAAAAAAAAAAAAAAAAAAAAAAAAAAAAAAAAAAGAGAAGAAGAAGGGGGGCTCACTACGCCCCATTTTGGACCTAAAGTTTCTCAACACAGCATTTCAGGACAGAGTCCCTTTGCTCGGTGATGGCATCCATGGAGCCAGGGGAATTTCTGGCTTCCATAGAGATCCAGGACACTTATCTCCACGTCCCCATCCTCCCGTCTTACCAGGGTCCCAACATTATCAGTGTACTGCGTTCCTTTCAGCTTAGCCACTGCTCCCCCGGTCTTCACAAAGATCATGATGGCAGTGGTGGCTATTCTCCGGTCCTAGAGAAGTTTGGTAATACCCCACTTGGGAGACATCCTGATAAAGGCCCCCCTCGCATGCGGAATGTCTCGAGAGTCTGCAGATCTCTCTTGACTCCCTCCGTCGCCTGGGCTGGATCATCAATGCCAAGAAGTCTGGTCTGCTCACGACCCAACGGATCCTCTTCCGGGCATATTAGATTCCGCCCAGTCCAGCATTTTCCTTCCCTCAGACAAGAGTGTCGCCCTGTTGTCAGGGATTCCCTGCCTCAGGCAGCCCTCTCCTCCCTCACTCCTCCTATCCATGAGGGTGCAGGGCAGAATGGTAGCATCGATCGAGGCTATTCCCGCCCCTCCAGAAACCAGACAGACAGTTTCTTGGGCTGGGGTTCGAGCTTCCACAGCTGCACGGCTCAAGGTAGATTTAATGCTCAGGAAGCCTCCATGCCTATAAACATTCTAGAACTCCGGGCCCTTCTTTTCTGGCAAGACATTCTTGCGGGCCGCAATGTCTGAATTCAGACAGACAATGCGACAGCGGTGGCGTACATAAATCGCCAGGGAGGGACTCTGAGTCACTCAGCCATGTTGGAAGTTGCACAAATCCTTCAATGGGCGGAGCTAAACATTCCAGCAATTTCAGCAGTCCACATTCCCGGAGTAGACAACTGGGCAGACGACTATCTCAGTCGAGGGGGCTTAGACCAGGGAGAGAGTGTTCCTTGAACCCGGCAGTGTTCCATCAGATTTGCCTCAGGTGGGTATTTCTGGATGTGGACCTGATGGCCTCCAGGGACAATTACAAGCTTCGTCCCTTCGTGGCCAGGTCCAGAGATCCCCAGGCCCTCGACGCAGATGCTTTCGCGATTCCATGAGCCCAGTTCTCTTTCCCTCATCTCTTTCCTCCCCATCCCCCTTATTCCTAAGAAATCTCAAGTACACAATCTCCTCGCAGACTCTCCGTGGCCACTCCCCAACTGCCCAGACCTCCTGACTCGGGGTCCTTTTCAGCAACAGAATTCTCAGTCGCTCAATTTAAAGGCGTGGCTGTTGAAGTTGCGGAGCCGAGATCATCTGGTGTCTCTGAGCAGGTCATTCAGGCCATGTTGAAAGGCAGGAAAGAGTCCTCATTGCACGCGTACAACCATACGTGAAGGCCTTCTTCCGCTGATGTGAGGAGTGCAATAGATCTCCCAATGGTTTTTTTGTCTCCCATCTCTGCTGGCTTGTTCTCCAGTATGGCCTTGATGCTGCACTATCCTGTAGCTCCCTGAAGGGCCAGGTGCCTGCCCTTTCGGTTCTTTTCCAGAGGCAGCTTAGCTCACGGCCACAGGACAAGACGTTCCTCCAAGAGGTCGCTAACGTCACTCCTCCGTATTGCCCTCCACTTGATCCCTGGGATCTGAATTTGGTGCTAGATATTCTCCAGGGCTCGCCCTTCGAGCCTCTGCAGGAGGTCAGTCTTCCTCTCCTAGATTGGAAGGTCTCTTACCTTGTGGCAATGACCTCCATTCAGAGAGTGTTGGGACTTGCAGCTCTCTCGTGCCGTTCTCACCATTCGATCTTTCATCAGGACAATGCAGTCCTTCGTCCAGTGAAGTTTATCCCTAAAGTAGTCTCGTCCTTTCACATCAATGAGGAGATCGTTCTGCCCTCTCTGCCCAGCTCCATTTCATCCTCACGAAGAGAGATTACATAGTCTCGACTTGGTAAGATCCCTTTGTATTTACCCATCGTATACAGCTGCCTTTCCGCAAACAGACTCTCTCTTTGTGATCCCGCTGAGCCCTCTTAAGGGCTCGGAAGCCTCCAAAGCTACGATTGCTCGGTGGATTCTCTCCACTATCTTGGAGGCATACCGCGTCAAACAGGTTCCCTGTACACCCAGGATCAGAGCTCACTCCACCTAGAGCAGTGGGAGTCTCCTGGGCTGTCAGACACCAGTTTTCGGCCGCTCAGCTGCTACCTGGTCGTCGGTTCACACATTCGTTTAATTATACAAAGTTCAAACTCACGCATCTGCCGATGCTGCTCTGGGGCGCAAGATTCTCCAGGCTGCTGTGGTCTGAGCTTTTTTCTTCTGGTATGATACCCACCCGACAGGACTGCATTTGTACGTCCCCAGGTCTTCCTGTGTCCACCATTGAAGCAATTAAGAAAAGGGGATTTGTGGTACTCCCCATCAAATCCTTTGCTTGAACCTTCAATTGGGGGACACAGCTCCCCCTTTGTACATAGTTGAGCAGGTTTACATGCCTTTAGTGGCTCCTATTGCTATTCACTGATTTGTATTTGTGCCAAGAGGTGGGTGTATTCTGCTGGGGAGGAGTTGCTTTCTCTGTTTTGCATAGTGTCAGTCTCCTGGTGGCAGCAAGCATACATCCAAGGTCTTCCTGTGTCCCCCCAATTGAAGCTTCAAGAAAAGGATTATAAGGCTATGAAACATACTTTGCAAGTAACTGTGCATGTAGCAGAGCTGTGTAAGGAAGTGCAACCATTCATGTAGCAGAGCGGTTTGTATATTACACACACTGCTTAGAAGCAATAACAATAGATTACTTTCCTATTCTACCTCATTACATTAAAATTAATGCTGTTGACCGCTCCTCTTTATACCACCAGGGAAGTTTTAAAAACCTAAGAAAAATATTTTCCTATTTTTTGCTGTCTAAATCTAGAGGTCGTCCTATGGTAAAGAGCATTTTTGGTCCAAAAAAATAGTCGTTATTTGTTAATTTATTTGCTTATTTGAAGAGATGTTAGCTTAGGTTAAAATTTATAATAGGGCAGCACGGTGGCTCAAGTGGTTAGCACTGCAGCCTTTGCAGCACTGGGGTCTTGAGGTCCTGGGTTAAATTCCCACCAAGGACACTAAGGACAATATCTACAAGGAGTTTGTATGTTCTCCCCGTGTTTGCGTGGGTTTCCTCCCACAGTGTAAAGACATACTGATAGGATGTTTAGATTGTGAGTTCTAAGAGAGACAGCATTACTGATGTATGTAAAGTGCTATGGAATTAATAACGCTATATAAATGAATAAATATTATATCATATTATTATATTATAATAGAACCAAGGGGTTGTTACCAGAGTTTTCCCACTGGGGGCTTTGTCTTCTTTCCCTGTAGGATATTGACCAATCAGGTGAGGTGTCATGCAAAGGTAAAAAGAACATGCCCCCAAAATTATTATTATTTATTTACGGTATATAGCGCCATTAGAATCCATGGCGCTTTACATGTGAAGAACAGGCTTTCTTCTGGGTGAAACCTAACAAGAATCTATGACAGAGTACAGAAGGGTGAGATTACCAACATCTCTCAGCTCATGGCAGTGAACATGGGGTGGGGTTGCAGTACAAAAGAGTTGAGGTTTGTCTCATAATAAACACATCTGCAGCTCTTCTCTCAGTGCTGTCATCTTAGTGTATTTAATCACCTAATTCGGCTCTGTTTCCAGCACTTTTATAAAGGACAAAGCTCTGCAGATCAGTGAGAAGAGTAGGGCATATTGTCCTTTCCCCTGAATGTTGCAGCCTGCTAACAACTGGTCAACATCATGTAGGGAAATAAGTACATCACCCCACCAGATACAAATCTCTGGTAACGCAAAATGGGCTTATTCAATTGTAACAAACTTAACAAGCGAATACCTGGGAAACGAAGATGACGATGTTTTAAGCAGCTCTTCAGCCACTATTCCATTATATGAATAATGCTCAACCTAGTGACCGATCTCATCATTTAAAATGATTGTGGTAGAGATAACGTCTGGTCACGTCATAGTGTAATAATCACTAGTGAGGTCCGTTCAGTAACTCAATGTGGTATAAAAGGTACATTAAAAGAGAAGAAAAAAAAAAATTATGGCCATACCCGAAGGCGGTAATCATCAACCGTCCAAATCCTGCTGGCAAAATCATTAGATGCAGCCAAAAGATAGGAACCCTGCAAGACAAGAAATACAAAAGTATAATGTTATAATGCTCAGCATAGGTCAGGTCCCTCTCCTCAGCATCAATATATACATCACAACATCCTCGTGACACCATGTGGTAGTCTATAGGTATGTGCAATCTGTACTTACAGGATAACTGCACTTGTGACATGTGAACAGTTCTCTGATTGAATGAGGTCCAGATACAGAGATCCCCAAATAACCAAAATAAAGAGGCAGCAGACTTTTTGCTGAACTTCTCCTCAATTACAGAGAAAAGTAGAAATTTGGCCAAGATCTTCTCCCTCTGTTGTAGGTATTGGTGGAGTCTCACCTGGACCTTCACCATTCACAACTTCTGATATGACTCTAGAACATGCCAAAAGATTTCTGAAAGTGCAAAAAAAAACCAAACCCCACGATGGTCACAATGTGTGCCCACGGCCTAAGTCAGGGGAGAAGCTGGCAGCTGCCACAAGAAAGGACAACAAATTGTGTGTAGGTGTGAGGTGTTTGTAGCTGTTCTAGAGTCTGGGCTCAGTTACTTTGGCCCATGAGACTGTGTGTATTTTGCAATCTATTTTGATGACTGGTCTTATTCTGGAGAGTCTTCAGACATTACTGGAATTTGGGTCAACAAGCAATGAATATAGAAGTTATTCTTAAACAAGCCATTTGCTCTTTACCAAAATTTGAATAAAAAAAATATAATTATATATTATGTATATGTCAGAATGAGAAGGAGCAGCTTTAAAATCCCTTCATTAAAGGATACAATGTTAAAAAAAAGCAGCATAAACATCTTTGTTTTGTGTATATTATAATCAAGAAATATAAAAACCACAATCTTCAGTTATGAAAAGACTACTGTACTTACAGCGCTATCAAACTCTATGCTTGTAATTCCAGCATTGCTTCCAGTCAATGATCCCTTTGCCTCACACTTATCTGAATACACAAGAAACCGTCGTGTAACACCAGTATACAATGATTCACATTACAGCAGTGAAGATACTAATATTTCATGTTGTCTCAGCTTGAAAACTGGAGATCATACACCGTGTACATTGTCCGTTCCCGTACACCACACTCCATAAATCAGGCATATGTAGGGTAACGTTAGCCATCATGAGCCCTGTGTCTTCTGGACACAAGATACAAGTTACCCAAAAATGTCAGCAACTCCTGGAAACACACATGGCACAGCTAGAGCCTGGTGTACATGAAGGAGCTGCTGGGAGCATTTTGACTGCACGGGAACAGCAGTGTAATCAGACCTTTTACTGCTCATCACAGACAACAGGGCAAATTTGTGAAATAGACACAAAGTGATGTGATTTTTTTTTTTAATCCAAAACTAGAATTGGAGTATAGAGTTTAGTCTATGTATTTACCCCTCTCTTTAAAGGCATTGTTCACCGTTTAGACAAACCCTTCTTAATCCCCATGTTTTCTCCCAGTAAAACAGCAACACTTCTATCCTCCTCCTGCTGCAGCAGCGCCGTTCCAGCTTGATTAGTTGCAGGATCATGTGACAATATCACGCAAGCCCCAGGACAGGATTCCTGGGGCTTGTGTGATATTGTCACTTGATCCTGCAGCTAAATCAGATCTGATTTCGCACTCCCCTTCTGTGGAATAATGTAGACATCCAGAGGAAGCGAGAACGTCCCTGCTCTCTCATATCCTCGTAATGTTAGTTACAACTGAAGGAGGAGAAAGTGAAGCCAGCGCTGATTGGCCACAGGGATTGTGTGACAAGGTCATGCGATCCCTGGGAGGGTCAGTGCAGACACTGTTGGATCTGCGCCAACACCAGAGACAAGCATAGACGTTTTACTATTTTACAGGAAGGAAATGTAGGGATTGAGAAGGGGTTGTTTGAGTAGGCAACAACCCCTCCAACACCCACTCTTCACATTGGCTTCATACTGAACTTACCTCCAACCACCTCCCAAAGCTTTACCCGGCGGTCCATCCCACCTGTAGCCAATAGTCGGGAGCCTGGGCTGAAGCGCACAGCATTGACTTCTCCATCATGAGCATCCTAAAAACAAAACACAGATTAAGAACAGGATAAACTTTTCTAGAATATAAATCCTGTATCAGAATCGTTTAACACTTGGAGGTAACGATGTTCATAATACAATTTACATTGGGGGAAAAAAAGAAAAAAAAGGGAGGGGGAAAAAAAAAAAAATTGTACACGAGGTCTCAGCTTGAAAACTTGTGATCATGCAGCATAAGATTCTGCCTCCACCACCATCTCCTTGTTGCGTACTATGTAGGATTGCTTCAGAAAATACTTATTCCTTCAGCTTGTGGAGATAAGCGGCACAGAGACAACCCCAACAGTGTCAGCAACCGTGAAAACCAAACAACACGCATCTTAAGTGTGACTGGATACAAGTACGGCTGCTGGGAGCTTAGTGAGATGTAGGAGAACCCAGCGCTTCAGACCTTTTACTATTCATCACTGACCTCTTCAGCTTGTGCTAGAGCCAGACAATTACTGTATAAAAAGATGGATCAGAAAAAGAGAAAACACATACAAGAAACTACTCACAAATGAGTGAAGAGCTGTAACTGGGACACGGACCTCCCGATTTCCACCTGCCTGAGTGTCTGTGCAGTCCATAGAGGCTGGAAAGGAAGATATAGAGCGTCTCCTAGGAGGAAACCGTTTAGAATTAGTATATACCAAGGACACATCTTACTACCAGGAATGCAAATAGACCTAATGATCTCTCCAGCAATACAATAGACAGCCATGAGCAGCACAGGCAAACACCAAGAGACAAAAGCAGCAATGACTCCCTGGCAGCAGGTAGGGGACCTTTCCACATCTGCGATTTTGTAAATTTGTGACAATCTGGCAGCTTTGACGCATCTGCTTCCTAACAGCAAGGCTGCGGCAAGTCCCATTCATTCTCTATGGGACTTGGTCAGGTACGGCAAGTGCAGGTTTGCCACATCCGGCACTTGCGTAAAAGTACAAAAAATGCTGCTAGCAGTGTTTTGTTTTTTTGCGTTGGCGCAAAACCACACTTGCCGTGCCTGACCACAAGTCCCATAGAGGAGGAGTCAGGCTTGCCGCAACTTTGCCGTTAGGAAGCAGATGCAGCAAAGCTGCCAGATTGCCGCACATTTACAAAATCACAGATGTGAAAAGGTCCCCAACACTTGTGTAGCGTCAGCAAGACAAAAAACAAAATAAAGTAAAAAGGTACTGGTGGTCTCAGTTCATTGGATCACTGTGATGATTGTTAAGCAAAATACTTCTGGTCACAAACTGAGTGGCTAAAAAACGAAATAACAAAATCCTGCTTGTTTAGACTGAAGGATTACCGTACTATAACCCAGTAAACAGATACCATCTGACGTGACCATACAGCCGGTGTCACATATTAAAACACTTACAGATGAGTTTGGACCAGATGTCCAGACTGGCTGTACCGTGGGTCTTCTGTCCTGAACTCAATAGCCTTGTAGGTTGGGGTGATGACACCCGAGGCCGGTCCAGACACCATGGTCAGAATTTAAGGTGGGGGAAAGGGCGTCTGGGTTGGGGGTCGGGGAGGATTGCCATTAGCCTCATGGGGAATACAATAATTTAGTTAAGTTCTGTAATCATAGACCTGGTGGAGTTTCCTACATTACCACAGGTCTGTATCTTTACAGTGGTTTATCAGGGATTCTGAATTCAGTCTTACACTGTACATTGCTTTGCACAGAGTGACTAGGCTGTACGTTATTATAGGTAAGAAAAGGAGAATTTTGTGTACTCACCGTAAATTCCTTTTCTCTTAGCCTCTCATTGGGGACACAGGACCGTGGGTGTTATGCTGCTGTCCACTAGGAGGTGACACTAAGTATACTTCTGAAACAAGAAAACAGTGTGGCTCCTCCCCTGCAGTATATACACCCTGGCTGACCTCAGCTTCACCAGTTTGTGAATAAAGCAGTAGGAGAAGCGCTAGCAGACATACATATAGATATGCAAATACACTTCAGTGAACTAAACTACTAAACTGTGTATAACAGAATTGAGACAATCAGAACTGATAACAAGAAAAGAGCCGATAGGCAACAGGGCGGGTGCTGTGTCCCCCAATGAGAGGCTAAGAGAAAAGGAATTTACGGTGAGTACACAAAATTCTCCTTTTCTCCTTCGCCTCATTGGGGGACACAGGACCGTGGGACGTCCAAAAGCAGTCCCTGGGTGGGAATTAAACACATCCTGCCAATCTACAGGTGGGCAACCGCCGCCTGCAGAACACGTCTGCCCAGGCTGGCCTCCGCCGAGGACTGGACATGAACATTATAATGTTTAGCGAATGTGTGAAGACTTGACCATGTGGCAGCCTTGCACACTTGCTCGGCAGAAGCTTGGTGCCGAATGGCCCACGAGGCCCCTACCGCCCGGGTAGAGTGTGCCCGAAGCCCCGTCGGCACGGACTGGCCCCTGATTTGGTAGGCTTCGATGATCGTAGTCCTGATCCATCTGGCAAGAGTAGCCTTGGAAGCAGGCAGACCCTTACGAGGACCTTCCGGAAGAACAGAGAGTCTGTCTTCCGAAAGGCCGCTGTTCGAGAAATGTAAAGGCGAAGAGCCCGAACCAAGTCCAGTGAATGCAAGGCCCTTTCCACTCGATGAGTCGGCGCCGGACAAAAGGAAGGCAGAATTATGTCCTCATTCAGATGAAAAGGGGACACCACCTTCGGAAGAAAAGACGGAACCGGACGCAAGACAACCCTGTCCTGGTGGAAGGACAGAAAAGGTGGCTTGCAAGACAGAGCCGCCAGTTCCGATACACGACGTATAGAGGTGATCGCAACCAGAAATACTACCTTCTGGGACAAAATACGGAGAGGAACCTCTCTGAGAGGTTCAAAGGGAGACCTCTGCAGAACGTCCAGGACTAAATTTAGATCCCATGTATCCAGGGGCCTCTTGTAAGGAGGGACGAGTCGGGCGACTCCCTGTAGAAAAGTCCTGACCTGCGATCTGTTAGCTAGCTTGCGCTGGAAAAGAACGGACAAGGCAGAAATTTGTCCCTTCAAAGAAGCCAAAGAAAGACCTGAGTCAAGACCGGTCTGAAGAAAACTCAGAATGGCCGGCAGAGAGAACTGTAGGGGCGGTCGGCCCTGAGAATTACACCAAGAGAAAAAAACTTTCCATGTGCGATGGTAAATGCGGGCCGAAGAAGGTTTCCGCGCTCTTAGCATAGTTGCAATGACCTCTGGAGACAAACCGGCCTGGGTCAGAACCCAGGTCTCAACGGCCACGCCGTTAAACTCAGGGCCGATGATCTCTGGTGGAGGAGAGGGCCTTGTGAGAGCAGGTCTGGACGATCGGGCAGGCGCCAGGGGGAGTCGCCGATCAGACGCACCAGATCGGCGTACCAGGCGCGACGTGGCCAATCCGGAGCGATGAGGATCACCGACACACCTTCCGCCTTGATCTTCTTTACCACCCTGGGAATCAGCGGCAGGGGTGGGAAGATGTAGCAGAGTCGGAACTGAGACCAGGACTGAACTAGAGCGTCTGCTCCCAGCGCCCGAGGGTCGTGGCATCTGGCCATGAACGAGGGAACTTTGTTGTTTAGCCGCGAAGCCATCAGGTCCACCTCCGGAGTCCCCCACCTGAGGCATATCTGGTGGAAGACCTCGGGATGCAAACTCCATTCCCCTGAGGCGATGCCTTGGCGGCTTAGAAAGTCCGCCGCCCAATTGTCCACCCCGGGTATGTGGACCGCTGAGATCACCGATCTCGTGGATTCCGCCCACTGGAGAATTGGACGAACCTCGGACATTGCTCTTGTGCTGCGCGTGCCGCCCTGGTGGTTGACATATGCCACCGCCGTGGCATTGTCGGACTGGACTCGTATGTGACGTCCCGCCAGCAGATGATGAAAGTCCCGCAGGGCTAGAGAAA
This sequence comes from Allobates femoralis, assembly GCA_033576535.1. Lineage (NCBI taxonomy): Eukaryota > Metazoa > Chordata > Amphibia > Anura > Aromobatidae > Allobates > Allobates femoralis. Next base: position 34,243 of record JARQOC010001410.1, read on the forward strand.
TGGCACGGATCTCCAGTAAGTTGATGGGAAGCGAGGCCTCCTGACTGGTCCATCTGCCTTGAGTTGTGTGATGACGATGAATCGCCCCCCAACCCATCAGACTGGCATCGGTTGTAAGGACGTCCCAGTTCACTGGTAGGAACGACTTCCCTGTCTGGAGAGAGAGAGGCCGGAGCCACCAGAGAAGAGAATGCCTCACCGGCGGAGACAGTCGCAAGGTTCGATCCAGGGTGGCAGGGTTCCTGTCCCAGCAGGATAGGAGAGCTAGTTGCAGAGGTCTGAGATGCAACTGAGCAAACGGGACCGCCTCCATAACTGCCACCATCATTCCCAAAACCTTCATTCCGAAACGAAGGGAGTGTGGGTTTGGACGAAGCAGGGTTTTGACACGCTGACGTAGAGACACGGCTTTCTGCCGCGGAAGAAGTATTAAGCCGCGGCGGGTATCGAACACCATGCCTAGAAAGGTGATGGTCTGGCTCGGGACCGGAGAGGATTTTGGTAGATTTAACAGCCAGCCTAGACGTACGAGGGTGTCTATGGTGATCTGAACACTTTCCTCGCAGTCTGTGAAAGATGGCGCCTTGATAAGAAGGTCGTCTAGATAAGGTAACACCATGACCCCCCTGGAGTGTAACACTTTCATGACAGCTGCCATGATCTTCGTAAACACCCTGGGGGCCGTCGCGAGTCCGAACGGTAAAGCCACGAATTGAAAGTGGTCTTGACCTATTGCGAAGCGTAGGAATCTCTGATGAACGTGGCAAATGGGAATGTGTAGATACGCGTCTTTGATGTCGATCGACGCGAGAAATTCCCCTTGGTCCATCGATACTATGATGGATCTCAACGACTCCATGCGAAAGTGACGGAGTTTGATGGACCTGTTGAGGAGCTTGAGGTCCAGAATTGGCCGAACTGACCCGTCCTTCTTGGGTACCACAAACAGGTTGGAATAGAACCCTGTGTATCGTTCTGATTGAGGAACTGGGACAATGACCCCTGCCAGCCGGAGAGAGTCGACGGCCGTGAGAAAAGCGCGAGCCTTCGCTGTGGATTTTGGAAGAGAAGACGGGAAAAAACGATCGGCCGGACATGATCGGAACTCTATGGAATAACCGGAAGAAATCACCTCCCTGACCCAGTTGTCGTCTACGACAGCGAGCCAGGCGTCCCGAAAGAGAGAGAGACGGCCGCCTACTCGGGAGGGATTTTCCGGAAGGGAGAAAGAGTCAGGAGGAAGGAAATCTTTGAGGACGGGGTCCCTTGGGTCTTGGTTGCCTAGAGCGAGTCTGCCAGGCAGACGCAGATCTTTGTGGGGGCTGAAAGTTCCTGTCTCTCCGAGGGGATCTGTTCGTGGCCTGAGACGGGCGGGAGACCGACCATCCAAAAGAGTTGCGAAAGGATCGAAACCGAGTCTGTTGGCGTCTAAAGGGAGGCCGTTTTGGCTTGTGCTGTGGGAGGGACGTGCTCTTCCCTCCCGTGGCATCTGAGATTAGCTTGTCCAGCTTTTCCCCGAAGAGGCGTCCGCTGAGATATGGTAGACTTGTTAGGGACTTTTTGGAAGCAGAGTCTGCTTTCCATTCGCGGAGCCAGAGTGCTCTGCGGATGGTAATAGCATTAGCTGCCGCAACGGCCGAACAGCCAGCGGCGTCGAGTGCTGCGTGAAGCATATATTCCGCTGCGATGGAAATCTGGTTAGCCATGTTGGAGCCTTCTGGGGACTGTGATGTATTACGAAGAGAGCTTGCCCAGGAAACAACTGCTTTGGCCACCCACACCGAGGCAAAGGACGGAGCTAAAGCTGAACCGGAAGCCTCGAAAATCGAGCGAGCCAATTGCTCGACCTGGCGGTCAGTGGGGTCCTTAATAGATGACCCATCTGGAAGGGAAAGGAGAGTGCGCGTGGCCAGCCTAGAGACCGGAGGATCGACCTGAGGGGAATCTGCCCAGTCCTTACTGACGGCGGGGGGAAAAGGGTAACGAGAATCCATGCTCTTTCTGTTGCCAAAGCGCTTGTCAGGACGAGCCCTGTGTTTGTTCACCAGTTCCTTGAACTCATGATGATCAGAGAAACACTTGTGCGGGCGCTTTGCTCGCTTAAAAGATATCACGGACTCTGGGGTGTCTGCCGTATCGCTAGTAACATTCAGCGTCTGGTTAACTGCTGAGATCAGATCCTGAATCATAGCCTGGGTATCAGGGTTGTCCAAGTCAAGGGACAGGTCCTGATCTGAGTCCGAATCATAAGGGGCATGGAGAGACGGGGAGCCGGTTTCCTGTCCCCGGGATGGGGAACCCTGGGAACTTCCCGAAGAGGAGGGAGGGGGATTCCTGTGTGCTCTCTTACGAGTAGGAGCCTGATGAGAAGGAGAAGACTCCCTTTCTGGGTCCCTGGTACTAGATTCGTGGACCTCTGTATTGACCGGCTCCGACTCAGGTGGCACTGAGGGGTCTGGAGAGGGTCGGGCCTGCAGAACCTGAAGAAGGGTCGAAGTCAGCTTTTCCATGGACTGAGACATGGACTGAGTCAAAGACTGTGTTAGGAACGCTGCCCATTCTGGGGTGGCGTGAGGGCTACCGGCCGCAGCAGGGGCAGCGGGCACAGAAGAGGTCTCAGGGGCTGAGGAGGCTGCAACTACAGGCTCCGTACTAGATAACTCACAGCCTTGGCAAAGAGGGGTTGAATGACCGCTGGGCAGCTGTGTTTTGCAGGTGGTGCAGAAGGAGTAGAAGGTCGCCATCTTAGGGCCCTTCCTGTTACCCTTGGAGCTCTGCATCGTCTCAATAGGCACTATACAACAAATACAGGCAGGGTGCAGAAACGCAGGGAGAATGCCACAAATGAGAACGGCACAGCAGGCTAGCTGTGCCTCTTACCCTCCTAATGGATCGCCAGCCAGATCCAGTGTCCCCCTGAGGCGTCCCACGTGCAGGGATGGCGGGAGCCGTACAGTGATGTGGGCAAGATGGCGTACAGGGAATCTCGCGATGAGCGAGAAGCGCCAGAGAGCCGCCGGGTCCCGCCTCCTATGATGCACAGTGATGCCGGGAAAATGGCGCGCAGGTAATCTCGCGATGAGCGAGAAGCGCCAGAGAGCCACCGGGTCCCGCCTCCTATGATGCGGCCGGGAGATTCACCCGGCCGCGATACGTCATGAGGGCGGTGACGGAGGCGGCGACAGAGGCGGGGGGGGGCGGTACTAGAAAAAGAAGGCCGCAAGCCGGGGACTAGAGTAGAAGCCCGCGGCCGAAAAACAGCGCGCATTGGCGCGGAGGACCGGCTACAGATTCGTCATAACGGCGGCGGCCTGGACGGAGGGGCAGGGGTGACAGGGGGGCATATAATGCACATTAAAACATTTATATATGAAATGAAGATGCAGGGTCCGGAAGGAGCCCTGTGTACCTGGTGACGGCTCCTCAACCCAAGTGTCCCGGCAGGGGAATGGGGAGGGCATGCTGGCAGCTCGACCCATAATCCAAGAAGAATATGAGGAGGCGTCTGTGACCTGGCGTCCATCTCCTTGGAGGTTCCATCTCAAGGTAAGATCTCCCTCTGTAGGGGAGATTCCCTCCACTGGTTGTTCCTGCACAGATAGACGGCCTTCTGTAGGGGAGAGGGGCAATTCCCAAAGAAACGCCGGTCTGGGGCGGACAGGGAGATCGGAACGCAAAGGAACCGTCGCCCTGTTCCCTATCCCACGTGGCAGAAGGGGGTACGTGGAGGTGACACTCCGCGTTCCCGTCCGTTGTTGGTTCTGGGGAGATCGGTATGCGAAGATACCGTCGCCCCATATAATCCTTGTGGTAGAAGAAAAAATAAAAATAAAAATCTAAACTAATCTGTTGTAGTATTGTGGTCCATGGACCGCATCTACCTCCTAATGAGACACTAAGCTAAAACTGGTGAAGCTGAGGTCAGCCAGGGTGTATATACTGCAGGGGAGGAGCCACACTGTTTTCTTGTTTCAGAAGTATACTTAGTGTCACCTCCTAGTGGACAGCAGCATAACACCCACGGTCCTGTGTCCCCCAATGAGGCGAAGGAGAAATTAACTGTTACATGACATTTACATGCATGTAGTGTGTAGGTCTAAGGATGAATGCCTGTGATCAGGATTATCAGCATATTTACAATGCGTTCCAAACGCTGCATTCTACAATACCAGCATAGTGGATTGATTTATAGAAATCTGCCCAGTGCCCCACGGAGTAAACGGACATGTGGCGCAGCATCACAGGGCGCAGCATGTCAATTTATTCTTGCGAAGGAGCTACTGTTCTCAGCGACAGAACAGTGAACATCTCCTATGCCCAGAGTCCTGATCTTGAACAGACACTGCGTTCTCCTACACAGGACACCAGCATCTCTGCAAGAAAAAAACATGCTGTGTCCCGAACGTTAGGAAGCCTGATCTTAGGCTGAGAAAGCACGCTTTCAGAAGGTCAAAAACTGATTCATTACATAACTGATGAAGATCTGAAGTGGGACCTCACAGATTATGGTGTCCATATTATGTATTATAGTGCCATTTATTCCATGGAGCTTTAGAGGTGAAAAGGGGCATCCACAGAACAGTAAAATAATTATCAACAATACAAGGCACAGACAGGTAGATTATGAACGAGGACCCTGCCCACAAGGGCTCACAGTGTACTGGGGATGGGTGAGGATACAGTAGGCGAGGAGAGAGGATCCTGCCCAAAGGCTCACAGTCTATAATGGATGAGTGAGGATACAGTAGGTGAGGAGAGGGGATACTGCCCACGAGGGCTCACAGTCTACTGAGGATGGGTGAGGATACAGTAGGTGAGGGTAGAGATGGTCATGCAGCGGTATAGTAGACTGAGGGTTACTGCAGGTTGTAGGCTTGTTGGAAGAGGTGGATCTTCAGGTTGAGAGGAAGAAAAACAATGCAGTATACAGAACTTTCTTTTTCTAAAAAGTGACACCTAATGAAAACCAGACATACCCTATAATAATCCATGAGGTCTCCCTGATTTTCTTGCATCAGTTAGTTATGAAAGATCAGTTTAACACCAATTCCATTTGTCCATTTCTAAAAATGGAAAGTGAAAACACAAGTGTGAAACGCACACCAATTCTGAGAATAAAGCGTATGTGGCACTAATACCATGACCTCAGCAACGCGGTGCCGGGAACGTCTTACAGCTGATCATTTGCAACAAATAAGCCTCAATTCCAGGGTGAGCTGCGTCTCCATATGTTGTTGCTGCCTGCGCAGGAGCATTTTTCTACATTGGATATAGTGGTCACGAACTCTCAGCTGTTAGAAGCTTCTGTCACCATTGGGCTCATTCACTGACAGCAACCAGGAACAGTAAAACGGATGTGCAATTGACAAGAGTTTTAAAAAGAAGCAGGACTTTCAATCTTTCAATCACATTTTTATCATGTCATATGTACATAAAACCCCCAAGTCTGTGGTCCAAGGCAAGGATGAAGATTTGGTGACTCTGAAACGATCCGACAGTCAGGAATAAATGAATAATAATGCAGAGAGGAAAGAGAGGGAAGAATCACCTGGAGGTGTCAGAATGATGGCCCAAGAGGGGAGACTCAGACAAGCTGGAAGGGCAATTCATAGGTGGCCGAGGACAGCAGGGACAGCAGGGAGAAGGAGGGAAGAGACAGAACACAAGGCGAAAATTACTCTCTGATCATATCAACAATACATAAAGCTTCCATATTACTGCATCCAACCAAGGCGAACAAGAGTTCCTTCAGATAACAGCACATTATTTTTTTTTTTAAATTAAGACTTAAAAAGGGCTCTGTATGTATCTCGTCAGTATAGAATGACTGTTGTTCAGACACCCATTGCACCATGGCGTGAGCACACATTTATGTGCACCTTCCCACTTGCTCTATTTCCATCCATTTCCTGTCTATGTGGCTCAATGAAGCCAGAGCTGTCAATTACAGAAGAGGGAAGAGTGGAAATAAATGGAAATCAAGCAGGTAGAAAAGTGCAGGTAAATCATTAGCCCCACCATTATTCACAGTGTGCCTATACATTGTTTGAATAGTCATTCTGTGCTGACTGTTAAAAAATAAACAGATTAGGGTACTTTCACGTCAGCGGTTTTAGATCGCGGCAGATGGGGTGAAAAAACCGCATCTGCCGCGATTACCGCATAACCGCTGCACTTGCGGCACAGTTGCGCAAGCCCCATACAAAGTCTATGGGGGCTTGCGGCAGGTGCGGTATCGGTACTTGCGGCAGGTGCGGCCGCAAAAAAACACAGCTGACCGAGTTTTTTTTTTCGCGGCCACACCTGCCGCAAGTGCCGAAACCGCACTTGCTGCACCCTTACCGCAAGCCCCTTAGACATTGCATGGGGCTTGCCGCAAGTGCAGCGGTTATGCGGTAATCACGGCAGATGCGGTTTTTTCACCGCATCTGCCGCGAATTTCAAAAACTGCTGATGTGAAAGTACCCGTACACATTTTTTTAATAAGAAATAAAACCAGTGCTGGAACTAAAGTGTAACTATGCAGTGGTGCACGTTCACACTGGTCTCATAATAGAAAAAACAAGTAAGCAAATACCCTAAAATAATAAAAGTAAAATGCTGAAGTGCAAGAAAATAAATAGGGTACTTGAAGATATTCTGATCATAAAAATGTGAAAGCTGTCCCACCAGTTTAGCCAGGAACTGTCCTGATGGGGTCACCTTGTCGCTGGTGGGATAGCTTTCACATTTTTATGATCATAATGTCACCAAGTACCCTATTTATTTACTTGCACTTTAGCATTTGCTAACTTGTTTTTCTTGTTGTTTTTTACATTTCTAAGAAGATAGATCAAAACTGCAGCCGGCAATAGAGGCAGAGGTCTGTAGTCAGGCTAGATTGCAAATGACAGATGTGTGTAAAGCGCTGTGGAGAATGATGGTGCTTCATAAGAACAATAAATCAGTCACCTCTCAGTTTAGCAGAAACCAGAGGGCACATGGCAGAATGGAAGGAAGTGTGGTGGGTTTAGTGCCCAGCCCAGCATGAAATGTTACTTTAGACCATTAATCCAGGTTTACCAATTACTAGATTGTAATCGGCTAGCAGCAGTCACCTTGCTACATTTAGGCTATGCGATCACCTAGAGTTTATGTTTGAGAGAAAAACGCATCCCAACAAAGTCTATGGGTTTTCTGAAGTGCTGTGCCCACCTTCAAGTTTTTTCACTCACCTGCAGACTTTGTTGCAGAAAAAAACAGATTTGTGTGCACTCACTGTAAAATCGTTTTTCTCTGAGCCTTCATTGGGGACACAGGACCATGGGTGTTATGCTGCTTATCCCTAGGAGGCGACACTAAGCAAATGTGAAACCAAATTAGCTCCTCCTCTGCAGTATACACCCCCTGGCTGGGCCAGGCTACACCAGGTTTAGTGAACAAGCAGTAGGAGAACAAGAAAAGAACAGTTGAAGAAAAGCAGATGTCAATCATGCAAAAACTCAAACGGTCAAAGTAAAGAGAACAATGCCCAATCGAGCAATAGGGTGGGTACTGTGTCCCCCAATGATGGCTCAGAGAAAATGGTTTTATGGTGAATACACAA
>JARQOC010001411.1:0-41774 GCA_033576535.1 Allobates femoralis
AGACAGAGAAAGGTGGTCCTACAAAGTGCTGACTCAGGGGGTGAATACTAATACAACACAGAGAAAGGTGGTCCTACAAAGTGCTGACTCAGGGGGTGAATACTAATACAAGACAGAGAAAGGTGGTCCTACAAAGTGCTGACTCAGGAGGCTGAATACTAATGCAAGATAGAGAAAGGTGGTCCTACAAAGTGCTGACTCAGGGGTGAATACTAATACAAGACAGAGAAAGGTGGTCCTACAAAGTGCTGACTCAGGGGGTGAATACTAATACAAGACAGAGAAAGGTGGTCCTACAAAGTACTGACTCAGGGGTGAATACTAATACAAGACAGATAACGGTGGTCCTACAAAGTGCTGACTCAGGGGTGAATACTAATACAAGACAGAGAAAGGTGGTCCTACAAAGTGCTGACTCAGGGTGCTGAATACTAATGCACTACACAGAGGACAGAAGACATGTTCTCTGGGGTCTCGCTATCTAGTGATGAAGGGTCGAGAGGTGTGACAATCCACCATGTTACCACAATAAGGGCATAAACCACCAATACACACAGATGGGTGGAGTCAAGCCTGGCCACACCCACACATGATATCACCAATCTGTCATGTGACTCCTCAGTAACTCAGGCAGGACACGCTCATTGGGCGCCTGACACAGCAGCCACCATATTGGATAAGGGAAAACTGCCATAAACCTGGAATAGAAATACATAGTAAAGGACTGGCATCACCTTATGTCTATGTGCAAGCAAGAAAAAAACCTGAAATTTAAAGTGAAAATCCGCTCCAGCACTATACAGTATATGTATAAGGAATAGCATAATGGCTGAATGTGAACAGCAGGGCTGTCTGCACAGCTAACAAAGACATAGAGAAAAAAGACATAGCAGAAACTGCTGGTGAATCTAAAGAAATGGAGAAATCTTAGCTTAAAGCAGTGGCCACTGCGTCAAGAGTCCGATAACCACATCACGGTCTTTCTCATTATACCGTGACGTGGTTATCGGGCTCTTGACGCAGTGGCCGCTTCTTTAAGCTAAGATTTCTCCATTTCTTTAGATTCACCAGCAGTTTCTGCCATGTCTTTTTACCCTATGTCTTTGTTAGCTGTGCAGACAGCCCTGCTGTTCACATTCAGCCATTATGCTATTCCCTATACATATACTGTCTAGTGTTGCAGCGGATTTTCACGTTAAATATAAACCTGCAATAGTGGTGTGATAATATGATCGCATAGAGGCAATAAAGCCACAAACAAGATAATAGAGCCAAAGTCACAAGACTGTAAATAACAGATCCAGGAGACTGAGAATAAGTCTTATCCCAGGAAGGAAGAATCCCAGACAGTGTCCCTATGCCAAACATGAGGAGGAGCTGGTGGGGGCCCACATCTAGAGTTACAGGGGGCAAAGAGGGGCCACAAATCCTCCATCTCTACAGTCCTAAGCCAGCCCCCCTCCCCGAGACACAAGACAGCCCCCCCTCCAACACAAGGGAAAAGCCACAGTTATGGGGAGAACAGGAGACATAGCTCAGCACACAGTATCACACAAGGTAGAATTAGATACACAGCTCAGACAGCATTACACAGGGTAGGATTAGATACACAGCTCAGTACACAGCTCAGACAGTATCACACAGGGTAGGATTAGATACACAGCTCAGACAGCATTACACAGGGTAGGATTAGATACACAGCTCAGTACACAGCTCAGACAGCATTACACAGGGTAGGATTAGATACACAGCTCAGTACACAGCTCAGACAGCATTACACAGGGTAGGATTAGATACACAGCTCAGACAGCATTACACAGGGTAGGATTAGATACACAGCTCAGCAGACAACATCACACTGGACAGGATCAGGTGCATGGCTCAGCAAACAGTATCACACAGGATAGGACCTCAAGGGTGTGCTCTCCCCCCATGCCACGGGGTCTTACCCCCACACCCCCGCTTCCATTATAATCACCTCCATGACTGCGTGGACTTAAAAATGAACGCTGATTCTGTTTTTGGAAGAAGCTGCCAAGTCAGGCCCACCACTGGAAAACCACCCGAGCCGCTAATGCCCTGCAACCTCCGGCCGCTCTGTGTAAGGCCTGTCTCACACATGCATGCCTTCGGCATGTTTGCGGTCCATGCCGACACATACTGGAGGCACTAAAAAGGGAAATGGAGCGCACATAGAGTAATTTCCTTTTGTACAATTCTCCTCAGTGCCCCCCTTTAGTGGAAGGACTCACCTGATTTGGTTGTGCAAGTCACAACCAACTAACTCCGCTCTCTGTTATGGTCGCAGCAGGTGCCCAGCAAAAGTAAGGATCCAAAGGGTTAACAGAAAGTGCTGGGTTTCATAGATCCACCGCGCTGACCTCCAGTGAAGACAGAGTGATGTATAAAACTCTGTTTAATGGGTCATTTGCCTACCGGTTTTGTGATTTCAGTTATCACTTCATCAGGGCATCAAGAGCAGCAGTATTAACAAGATATATATACACACAACAACATTATATGACTCCACCCTTCAATTGTGATGGTGTTTCCTGTGGGAACGCCCCCTTCACACATGCAGGGTGGATAACACCTATTAAAAGACATATCAATAACAATAATTCATTAAAAACACCACATCTATTACAAAAACACTCTCCAATTCACAAATTAGATAAAAATGCACAATGATCCACAGGGGATTCAATCGGGCGTTTCCAAAACTATAAATTCACAGGGTAAGCATTAGACCACTTGGCCATTTAAGTTAATTGAAAACTCATCTCAGTCATAATATGTGAAGAGAACCTACCTATTAGGAGTTTGAATATTTATTATTAAAGGGACCTGTTTTCTATTATGATTCCCCATTATCTGATGGGCTTATAACTTAAAAAAATAAATAAATAAATATATAAAAAATATATAAAAAATAATTTTTTATTTATTTATTTAAAATACATGCATTAGTATCAATAGAAACAAAAAAAAAAAAAAAAAAAAAAAAAAACTGAAGTTCAAACCCTGGACTCCAAAACTTTTAAATAAATAAATAAAAAATTATTTTTTATATATTTTTTATTTATTTATTTATTTATTTAAGTTATAAGCCCATCAGATAATGGGGAATCATAATAGAAAACAGGTCCCCTTTAATAATAAATATTCAAACTCCTAATAGGTAGGTTCTCTTCACATATTATGACTGAGATGAGTTTTCAATCAACTTAAATGGCCAAGTGGTCTAATGCTTACCCTGTGAATTTATAGCTTTGGAAACGCCCGATTGAATCCCCTGTGGATCATTGTGCATTTTTATACTATTTTTTAATTTTATGATTTAGGGAGGTTTTTATGCTTTCTTCATGTGTGGTGTTTTAATGTCACATAGATTATATTATTTTGTATTGATATGCCTTTTAATGGATGTTGTCCACCCAGAGGGTTTGAGGGTGGCGTTCCTAGTGGAGCTACCTTCATACCTGAATGGGTGGGGTCATATAACGGATATATCTTCTCTAACTCCCCAGTAGGTATGTTCTCCCTACATACACTTACTGAGTCTTTCTATCTGTATGAATGGCTTAGTGATCTAATGCTGACTCTATGAGCTTTTAGTTTTGGAGGTGCCAGATTGAATCCCATGTGGATCTTGGTGCATTTTTATCTAATTTGTGAATTGGAGAGTGTTTTTGTAATAGATGTGGTGTTTTTAATGAATTATTGTTATTGATATGTCTTTTAATAGGTGTTATCCACCCTGCATGTGTGAAGGGGGCGTTCCCACAGGAAACACCATCACAATTGAAGGGTGGAGTCATATAATGTTGTGTGTATATAAATCTTGTTAATACTGCTGCTCTTGATGCCCTGATGAAGTGATAACTGAAATCACGAAACCGGTAGGCAAATGACCCATTAAACAGAGTTTTATACATCACTCTGTCTTCACTGGAGGTCAGCGCGGTGGATCTATGAAACCCAGCACTTTGTTAACCCTTTGGATACTGGAGGCTCTGACATACGGGGACACATGATCCTCAATGGCCCCTTCAGATGTCCGTTATTCAGCATGGACTGTGTCGCCGTGTGGAGCAGATGCGTGTCCGTGTGCTCCACACGATGACATGTCTGTTATTCAGCAGAAGCACGGACCCATTCAGATCAATGGGTCCATGCAAAAATGTCCCACACACGGATGTCATCCATGTGACATCCGTGTACACAGACCAGAACCAAAATTTGTAAGTTAAAAAACAAAGAATTTCCTCCTCCCCTCCTTTCAGCGCTGTCTGCTCCGCTCACTTCTGGGGCCGCTCATTAGTCTCATCTAATATTCACTGCACAGAGAGCTACAGCGGCCCTGGAGGAGTGAGGAACAGCGGTGCTGGAGGGATGGGAGTATACAGTGACAGGCTGTCCATGTGCTATCTCGATGCGTGGCACACAGAAGCACGGCCTCTAAAAACAGCCTCACATGTACCTGTTTTGCACGGATGTGTGATCAGGCCTAACAGTATACCGGCCAATGCTATAGACAAACACATGAGAGCACATCCACAATCAGAAGTTAGTCTAGTTCCACCAGTGTAACATTGTGATCAGACTGTATGAAGTCGTGGCCTCGTCACAGTGACCTCTCAGTGGCTCCATAACTAGAAATTGCCTTAAAAGGTGCAGCCCCATGTGCCAAACACCGCCACAGCCACAATACACCAGAAGGGCGGCGACCTGGTGCCCACATCCTCCATACTGCCAGGCCGAGTCCTCGTGACTCCAGACCACACCGCCCCACAGATACAAAACCACAGCAACAATGGCCGACACACTGCACCAAACACCCAGAGAAAGAAGCTGGAAAACAACTCACCTTCCACCAACTTTCAGGATGTGACGAGAGAGCAAACATAGGCCAGAGCCTCCTGCAGTCTCCAGCTATAGGCAATGTGCCAAATGGGAGGAGCATGGGGCAAATGGGAGGAGCGCGATTCTGTATGTGCTTCCATGTGCATTTTTGCAGTGTTGATATTTTCCATGTCTCCTCTGTGTTGCATTACTTTGCCCCACGCTCCTCCCATTTGCCACATTGTCTATAAGCTGGAGACTGCAGCCTATGTTTGCTGGTGTGAGGTGAGTTGTTTTCCAGTCTTTTTCTCTAGGTGTCTGGTGCAGTGTGTCGGCCATTGTTGCTGTGGTTTTGTATCTGTGGGGCGGTGTGGTCTGGAGTCATGAGGGCTCGACATTGCAGTGTGGGGGATGTGGGCACCAGGTCGCCACCCTGCTGGTGCAATGTTGCATACATTTTTGCCCAGCTGCACCAGATCAACTCATGATGTTGGATGTGCGGCCATTTGTATTTGTCTACAGCATTGGCCTATTATGTGTGATACTGTGTGCTGAGCTGTGTATCTAATCCCTGAAAAATAAACCATACAGAGAGGTGCCCTTGTGTGCACCTGCTGGTCTAGTGGGGATTGTTGGATCACTCACCTTTCATGGTTGAGCACCTCTGCACAACCACAGTGTGGGCCTCCGGGGTGTAGTCACACACCGCACGATCCTCCGGCGCTCAGGCTGGGACGTCACGTGGGAGCGACGTCACCGCAGGTCCTTCACTCTCTGCTCCGGCGCTGTAAACTGCAGGTCCTACCGCTCCCAGGTGGATTTCAGTGGTACAGAGGTAATTATGTGCTTTTTTGGTATAGCTCATGAATTCAGCATCTAGGCACATATTACCTTTTTGTTAGAACTGCTTCATTTAAGGCCTCTTTCACACATCCATGTCACCACGGACGTGTGATACAAGGACGTTTGTGGGTGGGGCATGAACACGTGTCACGAATGTGTGACACGTGTGCTATCTGTAGATAGCACACGGACAGCCTGGCCTCACATACTCACCTCCCTCCCGCGCCGCTGTTCCACTCACTTCCGGGCCGCTGTCAGACTCTGTGAAGTGAATATTCATGAGCCTAATGAGTGGGTCCAGAAGTGGGAGGAGCTGTCAGCACTGGGGCGAGATGAAATTCTTTCTTTTTTTTTTTTTTTTACACTTTTCACTTTTGTCCGTGGTCCGTGCACACGGATGACATCTGTGTGCATGGACGTTTTGAAGCAAAAGAAAGCGGTCTGTGCCTCCGCAAAAAAACGGACATGTCTCCGTGTGGAGCACATGGACACGCATGTGCTCCACACGGAGACACGGGCCATGCGGAAATACGGATGTGTAAATGGGGCCATATGGGAACATGTGTCCGTGCCTCCGGCATGTGTCGGCACAGACCGCATACATGCTGGAGGCAAGGATGTGTGAATGAGGCCTAACAAATGTGGCTCTCACAACATGTGTCCGCGGGTCACCTCCTTCACCAGGTGTATCTAATCCTATCCTCTGTAATACTGTGTACTGAGCTGTGTATCTAATCCCATCCTCTGTAATACTGTGTACTGAGCTGTGTATCTAATCCTATCCTATGTGATACTGTTTACTGAGCTGTGTATCCTATTCTCCCCATGTTTGTGGCTTTTCTCATTTCTAGTGGAGGGGACAGGCTTGTTTCTTGGGTTAGAGGGGCTGGCTTGTTTCTTGGGTTAGGGGGGCTAGCTTGTTTCTGGAGGAGGAAAGATGGCTTGGGACTGTGGAGATAGAGGATTTGTGGCCCCTTTGACTCCAGATGTCCCCGGTTTGGCCCCTGCTGGTTCTTCCTCATGTCTGGCATAGGGGCATTGTCTGGGATTCCTCCTTCCAGGAATAACACTTAAGGCCCCATCACACGGGGCAACATTGCCGGCAACTAAGGGGCGTGGCCAAGTTGCGGCGACATCGCTGGGGTGTTGCCCTGTAAACAGGGTGATTTCAATGGCGATAGTTGCTACAGCAACATCGCCTGGTTTCCCAACAATGTTGTGAATCCAGGCGATGTTGCTCAGGCGATCTGCCTGCATCGCCCGGTCTGACGCAGCAACTGTTATGTTGCCGGCAGCTTCCCCCATAGACTCCCATGTTAAGGTACCTTTACACGCCGCTACAGAAGGTTGAAAACAACCGGGTTATGGAGACAAATGTATCTTGCACCGTCAAATCAACCCTCTGTAGCGGCGTGTAAATCAGGTTGTTGCCACCCGTCACTGTCGGCACCTGTTTATCAGCAGAGCTCTAAAACAGGTTGATTTCAACCCGATGATAGCTGCGTCTAAATAAGGTAGGGTAAGGTCTTTTCGTCACCTAGTGATCTCCCTGGGGCGTAACACAGCCTCTGGAAAAACGCCCCCCTTCAGCGATCATTGGAGGAAGCTCCTACGTTACGATTGGTTGTCCCTGCATAGGGCGGCATATTTAAGGAGCTGACCAGTCACACTACACAATTGCTCGAGCGTCATGTATTAATCAGCCTCCTGCGCTGGCTGGCCAATCATGATACTATTGCATTGTCCAATCATCGTACGAGCGTCTCGTAATCCACAACTCTGGCACGCCTATGTGTTGTCCCTCCTGCCCCAGGTCGCCCATATTACCTTCTGTCGCGGCGTGTAAATGAGGGAAGGTGCTCTACAAAAGGTAACCTGCGGCACCCAGCGGTGCATCCAGAGATAGATTAAACCTTCTGTAGAGCACCTTGTAGCGTCGTGTAAAGGCGGTATCGGGTACCGTTTGCAACCGTTGGAACGTGCTCGTGCACGTGAGACACCCGGTTGTTTCTAACCTTCTATAGCGGCGTGTAAAGGTACCTTTAAGGATCACTGCCGGGGTTGAATTTAACCCTGGCAGCGATAGTTGCTAGCAACATCGCTGATGAGTTGCCAGCGATGTCTCCTCGTCTTACAGCTCATCATCGATGTTGGAGAGCGGCCAAAAACGTGCGCGCTCCCGGGAGCTGCCGGTGATGTTGCCCCGTGTGACGGGGCCTTTATTCTCAGTCTCCTGGAGCTGTTATTTACAGTCATGTGACTTTTTGGCTTTATTATCTTGTTTATGAGTTTATTGTCTCTATGTGATCATATTATCACAGCACTATTGTGACACGCCCCTCCAAGGCCTTAGGATACTTGGAACCGGGCTTTGAGGCTTCACGGGAGTCACCGGAGTTGAGACCCGGCTCCATGACCCTGGCGGTGTCATTAAAAGTTTGGTTTGGGTGTCTCTCTCTCTTGGGGTAGGGCATGAGGCGAGGAGGGTTCATTAGGGAAGGGATGACCGGACCTAGGGATACTTGCTTGTTGCGGCTATAGATGGCCACTGCTGCACAACAGTTCCTTTGGGGGGCCAATGGTAGGGAGGCAGCAGTCTTGTAAAGCCCTCTATGGGTAGGGCTGACCCCCAGGGCAGCAGAAGGTACCTGAGTGAAATAGTAGTGTTTCTGGTACTCTTGACGCGTCAAGGAAGTTCACAGACACAGCGGGGTGCAGTCTTCAGATCTTTTACTCACAGTTACTAGGCACCAACCCGCGGAGCACTGAGTTTTTTTGGAGGCAGGGATTCAGCTACTTCCGGGTATTAGGATGGTACATAACCGGCACCCCTTCTCTTTCCTTCTCGGTCATCTCACACAGCGCTTGCCTGACCCTCCTGCCTTGCGCCTCACCACACAGAGCTCTGAGCCAATGACTGTGGGCTTTTCTTAGGGGTTGACCTGCAGTATCTCCCAATAACCCTCTTGTTGCCACCTTTTCAGGAGATATGTATGGTTGTCGGCTGTGTCACCATGGAAGTTCCACAGCCTCCGGTTTGCTAGCTGAGCCTGGTCTGTCACTAGTCTTGGGGTCCCGATGCCCCTCTTCTGTGGCCTGGTCCCTCCACTTGCCTGTGCCTGACAATAGATGTGAGCCCCCTGGGTGGATTTCTCACTGCCCATGCCTCTGGGACCCTCTCTTTCTCCTGGAACCGCCTGGTTCTCTTCCTCTGCTCCTCGGTCTGGCCTCAGGATGAGCTCCCACTAGCTCCAGTCCTCTGAACACTTTTCTCTCAAGTTCTTTTCCTTCTGTGACAGGCTTTCTTTCTCTAGTTTCACTCCAACTCAACTCTCGCTGTTCAGCTATTTTCTCTCTGTCCAACTATCTCTGCTTTATGCTGTCTAACTGTCTCTCCTCCTTTCTAGATCTTTCCCACTCTATTTATGCCCTCTGTCACGTGTTCCACGTCATCTACCTGTGTGCTTCCTAACTTCACTCCTTCGAGTTGCTCTCTCTAACTACTTCCTCTCCATTTTAGGCTGGAGTCACACTAGTGTATGATTCGTGTGATGGTGCATGGCCTGGACCGGCTACGGCTCTCCTGACCTGAGGGTGTCCGCTACATAGAAATACATGAAGGTCAGGAGAGTTGCAGACAGTCCGGGCAATGCGATGGGATCCTCGTACAAGTTGTATGCTAGTGTGACTCCAGCCTAATTGTGAGTATAGGGGAATTGCAGCAGATTAACTCACTCTTACTGAAAATAAATCTGTACACACAGACCAACACTGATATTACCGCCATATAGTGATACCAGTCCTGAAGTGCTGTACATGAGAAAGGGTTACATACAGACAAGTTAAAAATACAATGAACAAAGTGGCAGACTGATACAGAGGGGAGAGAGGACCCTGCCCTTGTGGGCTTACATTCTACAGGGCAATGGGGAGGGAGACAGTAGGTTGGGTTTTCTCGGGTGGTGCTGGAGTGCCAGGTCCGTTGGAGGTGGAGCTCCAGGTCCAGTGGGGTTGAGGCGGCACTGTGGTCATTGCAGGTTGCAGGCTGTTCTGAAAAGATGGGTTTTCAGGAGCCAGCAAATGATACACTGAAAGAGCGGTCAGAAAGATAGGAAGAGAGCCAGGAGAGAGCCGTGTCCTCTATACCAATGGAGTGCAACATAGAGAGTAGGAGATGGTGGTCAACAGTGTCAAAAGCTACAGAGAGATCAAGGAGAATAAGTAGAGAGCGGTCACCATTACGTTTTGCTGTCAGAAGGTCATTGGTCACTTTGATGAGGGCAGTTTCTGTAGAGTGAAGGGGGCGGAAGCCAGACTGAAATGAATCTAGAAGAGAGCAAGCGGAGATGTAACGGGTGAAGCGGGAGTAGACCAGGCGCTCCAAGAGTTTAGAGATGAAGGGGAAATTGGAGACTGGTCTGTAGTTATTTGTGCAGGATGGGTCGAGAGAAACTTCAGGCCTGCTACAGTTCAAGCCTGCCGACATGGAGGAACTACTGAAGCAGTTGGTGATTACTCAGCGGCAACAGGAGCAGTTCCAACAGCAGCAGAAAACCAATGAGTTGCTTCTACAGCAGATTGTGGCACTGCGAGACACGTCACCAGCGCTTACCCCGGAACGTCGTGAGGCCCGGGACAGGGTCCGCTCTGCATTGAGGAAGCTGAGTCAGGAGGACAATGTGGAAGCTTTTCTCACCATCTATGAGTGCACAGCGGAGCGGGAAAACCAACCAGACGACCAGTGGGCTGAAGTAGTGGCTCCGTTCCTGATGAGCGACGCCTAGAAGGCCTACTTTGACCTCAGTCGGGAGGATGCTCAGGACTACGGGAAGCTAAAAGGTGAGATCCTTGCTCGACTGGGGGTTAATACCGTGTTTCCCCGAAAATAAGACACTGTCTTATATTTTTTGGGGGCCAAAAGTGGCCCCATGTCTTATTTTCGGGGTATGGCTTATATTGGCAGCCACCAGCCTACTTACATACACATACCCATACATACACACATATACACACATATACAGTTAGGGCCAGAAATATTTGGACAGTGACACAAGTTTTGTTATTTTAGCTGTTTACAAAAACATGTTCAGAAATACAATTATATATATAATATGGGCTGAAAGTGCACACTCCCAGCTGCAATATGAGAGTTTCCACATCCAAATCGGAGAAAGGGTTTAGGAATCATAGCTCTGTAATGCATAGCCTCCTCTTCTTCAAGGGACCAAAAGTAATTGGACAATGGACTCTAAGGGCTGCAATTAACTCTGAAGGCGTCTCCCTCGTTAACCTGTAATCAATGAAGTAGTTAAAAGGTCAGGGGTGGATTCCAGGTGTGTGGTTTTGCATTTGGAAGCTGTTGCTGTGACCAGACAACATGTGGTCAAAGGAACTCTCAATTGAGGTGAAGCAGAATATCCTGAGGCTGAAAAAAAAGAAAAAATCCATCAGAGAGATAGCAGACATGCTTGGTGTAGCAAAATCAACAGTTGGGTACATTCTGAGAAAAAAGGAATTGACTGGTGAGCTTGGGAACTCTAAAAGGCCTGGGCGTCCACGGATGACAACAGTGGTGGATGATCGCCGCATACATTATTTGGTGAAGAAGAACCCGTTCACAACATCAACTGAAGTCCAGAACACTCTCAGTGAAGTAGGTGTATCTGTCTCTAAGTCAACAGTAAAGAGAAGACTCCATGACAGTAAATACAAAGGGTTCACATCTAGATGCAAACCATTCATCAATTCCAAAAATAGGCAGGCCAGAGTTAAATTTGCTGAAAAACACCTCAAGAAGCCAGCTCAGTTCTGGAAAAGTATTCTATGGACAGATGAGACAAAGATCAACCTGTACCAGAATGATGGGAAGAAGAAAGGGAACGGCACATGATCCAAGGCACACCACATCCTCTGTAAAACATGGTGGAGGCAACGTGATGGCATGGGCATGCATGGCTTTCAATGGCACTGGGTCACTTGTGTTTATTGATGACATAACAGCAGACAAGAGTAGCCGGATGAATTCTGAGGTGTACCGGGATATACTTTCAGCCCAGATTCAGCCAAATGCTGCAAAGTTGATTGGACGGCGCTTCATAGTACAGATGGACAATGACCCCAAGCATACAGCCAAAGCTACCCAGGAGTTCATGAGTGCAAAAAAGTGGAACATTCTGCAATGGCCAAGTCAATCACCAGATCTTAACCCAATTGAGCATGCATTTCACTTGCTGAAATCCAGACTTAAGACGGAAAGACCCACAAACAAGCAAGACCTGAAGGCTGCGGCTGTAAAGGCCTGGCAAAGCATTAAGAAGGAGGAAACCCAGCGTTTGGTGATGTCCATGGGTTCCAGACTTAAGGCAGTGATTGCCTCCAAAGGACTCGCAACAAAATATTGAAAATAAAAATATTTTGTTTGGGTTATGTTTATTTGTCCAATTACTTTTGACCTCCTAAAATGTGGAGTGTTTGTGAAGAAATGTGTACAATTCCTACATTTTCTATCAGATATTTTTGTTCAACCCTTCAAATTAAACGTTACAATCTGCACTTGAATTCTGTTGCAGAGGTTTCATTTCAAATCCAATGTGGTGGCATGCAGAGCCCAACTCGCCAAAATTGTGTCACTGTCCAAATATTTCTGGCCCTAACTGTATATAGGTGTACCAGAAAAATCCAAATGTGTGTGTACCAAAATATAAAGGCATATGTAGCCAGGTGATGGATTATATTACAGTGGTACCCTGATATGACAATCTATAGCACAAACATATGGTTAATGTGCAAAAACACAGCAGATGCATATGACTAAAAAAACATATTTAGCATAGAAAAACCCTGGGATAAGTTTATGGTATAAAGCATGTATTATCCTAACGCAATACCCAATTATTGATTAATGTGGTCGGACCCCCACAGAGCCCAACGCATGACGCTGCTAGGCAGGCAGCTTCGTCAGGGGTGGCAGCTTGTGTTGCAGGTCGTGAGTATAAATGAGTTACAGCGTTCATTACTGCGATTCAACTGGTGGTGGGCGTGAACCGGAAACATGTCAGTCACGTGACCACGTTCCTATGGTACCATATACACAGTGGGAAAACCGGAAGTGCGTCATGGTCACATGACGCGGTAATCGGGTAACCAGATAAACAAATCAACACACTCCCGGAGATTCGGGAATGCAGATAGAATAGGCCAGAGATGGCAGAAAGTCACAATACATTACGTTACCGCTGTACATGAGATAAAGCAGAGGTGCTGGCGTATAATAGTTACTGTAACCAGGGGAAAAGAGTAACGTGTATCTAATTACATTAACATTGCACCAGAATATTCTTACCTATGCCAATTGGGGGGGTTATTGTATTATAAACAGAGATATACATGTTCAGTACAAGATACAGTAAGAGCTGCTGTTGGGAGGTGCCGAGGCACAAAGCCCAATTCAGCCCAAATTGTCACAACACAAAGATGTGGTTGTGTAGTAGATCCAGGGAATAGAGAGCTGTAATGAGGGGTTAACCTAGAGAAAAAGACACAAATGTATGCACATCCCTCTAAATTCCCTTCAACATGTGCATCAAGACTGTCCCAAAGCAAAGGGATAACACACTGCGTACTGCAGCTGAAAAAAACGCATCTATAGGTTGTTTATGGGAAGTGCACTACCATAAGGCACAATGCCCATTATGCAGTATAAGTGACGCAGGTATGTGTCTCAGCAACCAGTTATAAGTTAGATATATCCAAGTGTTGCCGTTGTTTGGAGGTACCATAACATAAGGCACAAAACCCGTATGAGCCCGAAATATCACAATTCAAAATAGTATGGATGTGTAGGGGAACCCAGAGAATATAAGACTCTAGTAAAGGGAACCCAGAGAATATAAGACTCTAGTAAAGGGAACCCAGAGAATAGAAGACTCTAGTAAAGGGAACCCAGAGAATAGAAGACTCTAGTAAAGGGAACCCAGAGAATATAAGACTCTAGTAAAGGGAACCCAGAGAATATAGGACTCTAGTAAAGGGAACCCAGAGAATATAAGACTCTAGTAAAGGGAACCCAGAGAATAGAAGACTCTAGTAAAGGGAACCCAGAGAATAGAAGACTCTAGTGAAAGGTTGCAAGAGAGGCAATGAACACCAAAATGTGCACATCAAAGCAACCAAGGGACACCATACTGAATGTTATGTCTGGACAGAATGTGATACAAGTTGTTTATGGGAAGTGCACTATGATAAGGCACAATTTCCATTGTTTAATATAAAATATATACAACGCAGGCATGTCCCTTGGCGACCTATTGTAAGCTAGTAAATGTATAGTAGTTGCTATATTAACTAGGTAATCATCCCGGATGGAAGTCACAATGTGGCATCCAGTAAGAGTGTCACAAGTTATTGGAACCTAAAGTAAGTCTCTGGGCTCTGTATACGGCACCTAGCATTCTCTTCCATAGTATATATGAAGTATAATGTATGCACCGAACACGTATAGATGGAAATAACTGGAAAAAGAGTCAAGGCTATATAAAAACCATTGATGAGTTTTTACTGGAAAATCCCAAAGCTGCGATTTATAAAGAAAAGATAAGTGTTCTCCAGCCTCTTATTAACATCTTGTAGCAACATCAGTTTTTAGATAGAACCCCCCGACTTTTTGGCATAGGTGCAAAGGAATAGATGGTAGAATGAAAATATAATCCCCCTTATGGTTAGTAATTACTTCATGGACATTTACAAAATTGGAAAGATTCCATTTAGGGTGGAGATTTGCCCTGGGACATTTATCCAGTTACAATTTCCCAGAGTCTATTAGTGGTTCTGTACATGGTGTAGCCCAACTCATCATCAAATCCACATACCGTATATAGAGAGATTCGGCCCATGACAAGAGGACGTCTGTGTGATCTCTTTTTTTGGTCATCCAATATTATTCTCCAAAGAGCAGTAGTTCGATTCTTCCCAGGGTGACTGTAGGTTGTTATCTTCATCCCAGAAATCCTGTGAATAGAAATTCCTCGTTTAGTCCAGTCGGGGACATGGAGTTGAGATGGTAAATCCACTTAGTTTCCAATTTAAACAGCAATTTCTTTACACCCCCACTCGTCTGACATATTGTGACCGCAGCACCATCTCCGAAAATGGTAACCACTGCATGTGCTGGTGCCTCCTTTGCGGACGCTGAAGCATCCTGGGTGTGACGTAATGACGTTTAGTACGCTCCGCCCTGTGTTCATGCTGCCTACTCTGCCCCAGTATAAAGATGGCTGCCCGGCGTCGCTCAGCACTATGGGGAGATACGGAGCTGATGCTCCTCATCAACATGTGTGACCAGCAGGACTACTGGTGCAATTTGCACCATGAGCACCCAGTACTGCACAAGCAGGCTGAGCTCATGAAAACTGAGAGGGCACTTATGAGAAGGCTGGGGGTTGAGCGGAGCTCTGTGCAGATCCGCAAGAAAATTGTGGACCTGAAATATAAGTCCAAGGACCGCCTTGCCACCACACGGGCCCGGATACCGAGAATGCATGGTGAGTATTTACAAACCCCGTAGCTTTTACATCCAGCCATGAGCATCCTACTGACGTTAGGCCTTCCATCAGTGCCTGAACTCCTGGCCTCACATGAGAGGGCAATGCAGGATCTTCTGCGCCACGGGGAGCTGCTGAGGAGGCTGGCTGAAGGCCAGAATTACCCAGGCCCGTTGGCCCTAGCAGAGCTGCTCTGCAGCCTGTGTTTTGTGTGTTTCTCTGTTTGTGTTTTAGTTATTGGGTAAACCCCTTTATCCTAACTTTATTAAAAAAAAACAAAAAAAAAACGTCCTTACTAAAGTTTCTGACAATAAATATATTCACTTTGTTCAATATGGCCGAGTAATCATTCAACTCCTTAAACACGTAACACGCGTGTTACCAAAACATGCGTGTATAAGTGTCCACAGCTACACAGGGGCATTGTGTGGGCTTTTGTGTGTACAGGTAGATGTTCTACCAGGGGCCCCAAAATCCAGACTTCGAGGGCCGCACACAGTCCAGGTTTTCACAAACCCATTACAATCTGACAGTTGGTCATTTGAATAGCAACTGCCAAATGCGATGGTAATCCTCCAAACCTGCACTGTGCGGACCTCGAGGGCTGGAGTTTGAGACCCCTGGGTTTTACCTTGAACACACATGTATGCAGGAATACTACACTTACCAAACAAACACTCTTCACAAGCACAGTTGGAAATATAACAATTTAGTACACCTCACCATGTGCTAATGGACAACTGGCCTGATGGTGGCCTTGACCTGGGCAATGTGCCTTCGACCACCTTAGTAGGCTACATGAAGAGTATGGCACATAAATACATAAACATGTATTAAATGTTACAAACATAATTAAAGTTAACAAAAATAAACACATGCTGTTTAATCAAGAAAATCAACAAAATTGTGCTCCCAAAAACTACAAGTTGTGGTAGCGTGTCTCGTCAGTGGGATAGTCATCTGCAGGAGCTGACGGGGCTTCCGGCCCCATGTTCCCATAGGAATATGGTGTCGGCCTGTGCGTAAGGAAGGATGGTATGGAGTCCCTAAGCATATCAGGAGCTTGTGCAGACACAAACAGGTGGCCTTGAAGGCTGGGAGAGTGATAGCGGCTCCAAGGGCTTAGCCAGGATCGTTCTTGTAGTGCCTCTCCCAGCTAGGCCGGCGTCCAGGGCTAGGTAAATGACCCTCTCCACGTTTGTTGTTGTCGATCCATCTGGGCCAGCCGCTCATTTACCACGTGAGCAAACAAACAGAATTGCTGGTTCTCCTGCTGGAGCAGCACCCTTTATGCCCAAGCTCCCAGCTAGGTGGTTGGGGGCTGGTGGAACCTTCACCTCCAAGACTGGAATCTAGACACAGGATGCTACCCAGAACTACTAGCCTCACGTGGCTCCCCCCCCCCTGTGATGTTGTTGGGGGAGGATCAACGAGGGCTGCTGATGGTCCGGTGGAGCTGGATTCCTCTGGGTCCTACAAAGAGGAAAAAAAAAGGTTCAGTTGTAATGGCCAAGCAACATTTCTGCAACAACTATATTTACACAGAGTTGAAGTAGGATGTGCTAGGTAATGCACCTGCCATAACTACTTGGGGTAAGATGGGGACATATGTGAGGTTGTACAGTATGTCTGCGAGTGCAACAACGTTTGTGCTATTTAAGCAAGTTAAAGGGAACCAACCACCCCAAATGACCCCCCCCGGACTGTTAATATGTGTCCCTACACCCAGCACACACATTTGGGGCAATCGTTTTTGCTAAAAAAACTGTTTAGTAGAAGCTAAGATATATGTTTATAACGTTTAATAAATTGAGCCTAATGGGTGTTACCTAGCTTTGTCCTCCGTGCCTGTCAGCCTCCTCCCCCCTCCTCCCTTCAGTGAAGCCGTTCTGTGCAAGCCGAAAATGCCCCGCCTGTCTACTGCTGCCTGATAAATTATGCACGCCCATCTCTGCACCTAAGAGCCTGGCCGCGTCATGAAAGGGGCGGGGCTAAATCGCGGCATGCCGGAGCCCCGTCCCCTTTCATGACGCTTTTTAGCCCCGCCCCTTTCATGACGCGGCCAGGCTTTTAGGTGCAGAGATGGGCGTGCATAATCTATCAGGCAGCAGCAGACAGGCGGGGCATTTTCGGCTTGCACAGAAGGGCTTCACTGAAGGGAGGAGGGGAGAGGAGGCTGACAGGCACGGAGGACAAAGCTAGGTAACACCCATTCGGCTCAATTTATTAAACTTTATAAACATATATCTTAGCTTCTACTAAACAGTTTTTTTTTTAGCAAAAACGATTGCCCCAAATGTGTGTGCTGGGTGTAGGGACACATATTAACAGTCCGGGGGGTCATTTGGGGTGGTTGGTTCCCTTTAATGGTAGAGCCTTGTAATAAACGAATTGGACTACAGTATGTCAGCAATCACATTGACATTATGGTTACATTATGTGGGCCTACACATTAATATGTCACTACAACTCGAAATACGTTAAGTTACTCCATCCAACTGTGGCTAAGCCAACCAAGATTACTACGGTACTTATGAAGCGACCTGTGGTAAGGCCGCGGGTGTGTGTGTATGATCTTTCTCAACAGAATCCCCATACTCAGGTTTAACCGATAATAACGTTTCTTTACTGGCAAACATGTTTATATCACAGTCAACCGAACTATATGCGCACTTGTATATATTAGAGTCTCTGGATCTTCACTTCTTCCGGGTACGCAGCAAGAAAAGAAAACACAACAATGAAGGTATCTTTCCCTAACTTTCCCTAAAATCACGTACCAGTCTTATCACAGAAGAAGATGTCGCTCCCACGTAGCAGGCCTGGGGATCTCCTCACTCTTCTTCTTTGGTCTCCTTCTGCAGGTAACAGTCTGTCTCTCCCAGTCTCAGGGCACACAGAGCAACAGCAGAAGGGAGATCACAGCAGCACAAATGGCTCCCTTATGTCGGTCACGGCCCCTGCACATGCACTCCGGGTGCTCGGCGGGCAAGGTTTTGCAGAGCGGCCAGAGTCACAGCACCAAAGTCCAGTGGCCCAGGATCAGTCACAGGGGCTTCTGCGGGGTGATTTTTCCGGCAAGGTGTAGCAAAGTAGTCCACTTTAAACAGACATCCGCAGGTAGATCTTCTCAGCTCTGGATTTATACTGCTCTGATTCTCTGCTTTCACTTCCTGGTTAAACAACAGAGATGGCTGGGAGTTTCCCAGCTCTGTGATTGTACAGTCCACTGATGCCCCCTGGTGGACAAGTGCGGACTGTGCACAGTTCGTTTCTATATCCATTTCTATGATACAGTCTGAATTGCACACCTCATTACACTTACATCCACCAACGAAGCAGTCGGTTCCAGAGTGGCAGGAGGCCTTTGTGAAAGGTCCCTACTGACGGCCATAGGACAAGGGGTCTCCTGGTTCAAGGTGAACAGGAGGAGGTCATACCGTAGTACCAGAGTGTGGGCACATAGACCTCCAACCTGAGCGCCGGGAATTGTTCACCTTGGCATGTTCTGTCTTGAAGACTGCCTGCAGGGACTGGATCTTTCATTTCACAAAGGCCTCGTCGCATCTGTCAGCTGCATGGTGTTCCTGACAGACTGCAACCAGTTCATGCGCCACTCTCTTCACCTCTCTGTTGTTATAGTAGGGTGACTTGCTTCACCACAGACATTCGTTAGCCCTGTACGTCTCTATGAAGGCCCAAATAAACTCCTGGAATGAGGTTATCTGAAGTACAACAAAATACACAGTGAGGGATACACACATACTGTACATGTATGTATGGGTTCCTGAAGAGCATTAATGTTCATGTTGTGGCCTGTGCCACACACCATTGAGTAGCACACCTATATGTGAAGGTGTAAGCAGATTGAAGCCATATTTGGACACTGAGCACTAAACATGACATATGGGATAATGGGTAAAGAAGGGATTAAAACAACCCATGAGAAGGTTATTTGGGCTCACATGCAATGGCCAGTGCATCAGCTTGGAGACAGATGTTCAAGTTTGTCACGTAAAACAGTATTGTCTTTGACATTTAGTATCTGGCAAATTGCCATTATTTTCCCACAATCATTTTGGTACAATAAGACCATATGTAATGTTTACTGTGTCGGGGAACACTATGTAATACACACCATGCAGTGGATGCACATGGCGAGTCCGAGAAAAAAAAACACCATTGGGCCTTTCCATATCAAGTGATCCAAATATGAATATTTTTTTTACCTGATGTCTTTAGATTTTTTTATTTTTTCTTTCTATATGAAGTACAACTATAGTTAATTACAAATAAAACGTTATGTGAGGGAATTGAGTTGATAGGCTATCTAAAAATGTGTTTTTAAGGCACGCTTAAAATCATGGGGGCTAGAAATTGTTTGCAATGTTTGGGGCAGTGCATTCCAGAGCACAGGCACAGCACGAGAGAAGTCTTGGAGACGGAAGTGTGAGCTTTGGATTATGGGTGAAATTAGTCAAGATAAGTTGCAGAACGGAGGGCAGGGGTAAGTGATAGCAGAGAGGTGGGATGAAATATAGGAGGGTACAGGACTGTGGAAGGCTTTGTGGATGAGAGAGATAAGGTCGTATCGTATCCTGTAGCTGATGGGCAACCAGTGTAACATCTGGCATAAGGGAGAAGCATCGCTGAAGCAACTGGATAGAACAATGGCCCTGGCTGCTCCGTTAAGGATGGACTGGAAAGGAGAAAGTTTGGTTGGTTGGAGACCAATCAGTAAAGAGTTGCAGTAATCCAAACGAGAATGAATAAGAGCAACAGTAAGTGTTTTTGTACTTTGAAGGGTGAGAAATGGTCGAATTCTAGAGATGTTTTTTAGGTGCAAGTAACTTGAGCGAATAATTGATTGGATATAGGGGTTAAAGGATAGCTCAGCGTCAAATATCCCAAGGCAGCGAGCCTGCTGTTTGGGAGTTATGGCTGACCCGTCAAAGGTAATTGATATGTCTGGGGTCAGATGGCCAGTACAGTGTGGAAAGATGAGAAATTCAATTTTGGGTAGATTCAGTTTCAGAAAGAGGGAGGACATGATGTGAGAGACAGCAGAAAGCTCTTGGTATTTTGTATTAATGTGGGTGTGATATAGTGGCATTAAGTGAATAATTGGGTGTCATCAATGTAGAGGTGATACTAAAAGCCGAAACTACTGATGATTTGACAGATAGAAGCAGTGTATAGTGAGAAGAGAAGGAAGCCCCAGACTGAACCCTGAAGAACCCAGACAGTGAGGGGAAGAGGAGCCAGCAAAAGAAACAGTGAAGGAGCGGTCAAGAGGTAGCAGGAGAGCAGCAGTGTACTGGAGGTTGAATGAATGGAGCTTGTAAGGAGGAGCTGATGATCCACGGTGTCGAAGGCGGCAGAGAGATCTAGAAGGATCAGGAGTGTGTAGTGGCCATTGGATTTAGCTGTTAGTAAGTCACTGAGGACTTTGATGAGGGCAGTTTTAGTGGAGTGTAAAGCGCGAATTCCAGATTGTAAAGGATCGTGGAGACTGTGATCAGAGAGATTTCAGATCAGACAGGAGTGGACCAAGCGTTCCAGGAGTTTAGAGATAAAGGGAAGATTAGAGACAGCTCTGTAGTTAGCAGCACAGCTCTGGTCGAGGGATTTTTTTTGAGTAGTGGAGTTATGATGGAGTGTTTAAATGAAGAGGGAAAGATACTGGATGAAAGAGAGAGGTTAAATATTTTAGTTAGATAGGTAGGGAGAGGGACTGAAGGTGTTAAGTAATGGGGTCACTAGAGCAGGTTGTAGACTTGGAAGATGCAAGGAGTCGGGTATCTTCGATAGCTGGCTCTAAAATGGAAAATGAGCTTGAGGTGTTGGGAGTGAGGGGATCGTGCAGAAATATCCTGGTGGATGTGGTTGATTTTTTTGTAAGACAAAAGTGACTGCGATCCAAAGAAATTCAAGCACAAATGAGAAGCAAAATAATTGAGATTTATCAGTTTGGAATAGTTATAAAGCCATTTCTAAAGTTTTGTGACTCCGGTGAATTATAGTGAGAGCCATTATCCACCAATGATGAAAACATGGATCAGTGGTTGTACCTTCTCAGGAATGGCCGGCCGCCTAGCCGACTAAAATTACCCCAAAAGTGCAGCAACGACTCACCCAAGAGATCACAAAAGACCCCACAACAACATCCAAACAACAGCAGGCCTCACTTTCCTCAGTTAATGTCAATGTTCATGACTACACCATAAGATGAAAACTGGGTAAAAATGGCCGCATGGCAGAGCTCCAACACAAAAACCACTACCTAGTAAAAAGAATGTAAAGACTCATCTCAGTTTTGCCAGAAATCATCTTGGACTGACGAGACAAAACTTGAGCATTTTGGAAGGTGAATGTCCCATTATATGTGGGGTAGAGGTAACAGCATTTCAGAAAAGGAACATCATACCAACAGTAAAGTATAGTGGTGGTACTGTGATGGTCTGGGGCTGTTTTGCTGCTTTAGAGCTTGGAAGACTTACTGTAGTAAATGGAACCATGAATTCTGCTGTTTACCCAAAAAATCCTGAAGGAAAATGTCTGGCGAATTTGTGACCTCAAGCTGATGCACACTTGGGTTATGCGACAGGACAATGATCCAAACACACCAGCAAGTCACCTTTGAATGGCCTAAGAAAAACAAAACTAAGACTTTGGAGTGGTCTAAGCAAAGTACGGACCTTAATCCAATTAAGATGCTGTAGCCGGACCTTAAAAAGGTGGTTCATGTTCAGAAACCCTCCAATGTGGCTGAATTACAATTCAGCAAAGATGAATGGGCCAAAATTCCTCCAGAGCGTTGTAAAAGACTCATTGCCAGTTATCACAAATGGTTGATTGCAGTTGTTGCTGCTATGGGCACAATCAGTTATTAGGTTAAGGGGGCAATCGCTTTTACACACAGGGCCCTGTAGGTTTGGATTTCTTTTTCCCCATAATAATAAAGATCTTCATTTATAAGCTGCATTTTATGTTGCTTAATATTAAAAATTGTTTGGTGATCTGAAACAGTTAAGTGTGACAAACAGTGAAAAGAATAAGAAACCAGGAAGGGGGTGAACACTTTCACACAACTGTATATACACTGCACAATACCATTCTCCTGTGCTGTATATATTGGGTGTAATTATCAGTATCTGCTTTTATTCAGGATTTGGTTATAGGGGTGTGGTCTTTATGGGGTGTGGTAAAATGTCCGTAAATATGTTCGAATACATATTAGACTTTCCGTGAATTTCTGTACAGTTGTTCAGAAAAAAACCAGAATAACGGGTTGGTGGCCGTAACTCTTACACATGTGCAAAGTAAGATGACGCCCCCCAGTGGATGCACTAAAAAAAATACAATTCAATTCAACATTGATCAAAACATTTTATGTAATATTTTTTATTTTTTTTAATATAAAAACCTGGCTGCTTCTTTCAAGGGCCGGCTTCACACCACGTTTTTTTGGCTGTCAGGATGTGTTCGGTGCTTTGCAGGAGGCACCGGACGCAGCCTGACAGCTCCGGACAAACAGAACGGAGGGTTAATATGCCCTCCGGTCCTGTTTACAACCGGATTCAGCAGAGCGCAGCTGCAGGAGCTGTTCCTACTGATATGACAGAATCACGGCTAGCGGGGAGCTATCCATAGTTCTGAAATGTCATCAGGGGACAGCTCCAGGTGCTGAAGTTCAGCGCAGCCGCCACTGAGCTTCAGCACCCGCCATCTGGGAACCTGGCAGATTTTCTGTCGGGTCAGGTGCCCCATAGACTCCCATGTTATGGGGCGCTGAATCCGGGAGAATCTGGCAGGTTCTGGTTTGGTTTAATTTTTTTGCCTTGGACACAAAAATGCTGCATGCTCCGATTTTGTGTCCGGGCAAAAAAGAATGCAGGCTGATGCTGCTGGACAGGGACAAAACCTGATGGCAAATCACTGTCATCCTGCACCATAGGGCTACATTGTGTCAAAATTGGGTCCGGGGCTGTCAGGTTCACATCAGACAGCCCCGAACCTGATCACACGGTGGTGTGAAGCTGGCCTAAGAGCAAGAGTATCACTGCAGGTAGGTGAATGGAACATAGACACCTAAGGTCTCACAACATCATGTACTTTTGTTACAATCTGACAATAAAAAAGCTTCACTGTGTAAATATTCTTGCATTTGAAAAGAGCCGATATCCAAATAAAACATTTATCAAATTCTGAACGTGAAAATATATTCTCTCCTGTGTGAATTCTCTCATGTGCTAGATGATTTGATTTAATTGAAAAGCATTTCTGACATCATGGACATGAATATGGCTTCTCTCCTGTGTGAATTCTCTCATGTGTAACAAGATATGATTTCTGAGTAAAACATTTCCCACATTCTGAACATGAATATGGCTTCTCTCCTGTGTGAATTCTCTCATGTATAACAAGATGTGATTTCTGAGTAAAACATTTCCCACATTCTGCACATGAATATGGCTTCTCTCCTGTGTGAGTTCTCTCATGTGTAACAAGATTAACTTTCTGCGTAAAACATTTCTGACATTGTGGACATGAATATGGCTTCTCTCCTGTGTGAGTTCTCTTATGTGCTATAACATTTGATTTAGTTGAAAAGCATTTCTGACATTGTGGACATAAATATGGCTTCATTCTTGTGTGAACTTTATCGTGTTTAACAAGAGCTGATTTATTAGTAAACAATTTCCCACATTTTGCACATAAATATGGCTTCTCTCCTGTGTGAACTTTATCATGTTTAACAAGAGCTGATTTATTAGTAAACAATTTCCCACATTTTGCACATAAATATGGCTTCTCTCCTGTGTGAACTTTATCATGTTTAACAAGATCTGATTTATTAATAAAACATTTCCCACATTCTGAACATGAATATGGCTTCTCTCCTGTGTGAATTCTCGCATGTGCAACAAGACTAACTTTCTGCGTAAAACATTTCTCACATTGTGAACATGAAAAAAGCTTCTCTCCTGTGTGAATTTTCTCATGAATACTAAGAGTTGATTTCTGAGTAAAACATTTCCCACATTCTGCACATAAATATGGCTTCTCTCCTGTGTGAATTCTCTCATGTGTAACAAGATCTGATTTCTGAGCAAAACATTTCCCACATTCTGAACATGAATATGGCTTCTTCCTTCTTCTTTGACTTTTATTTTGTTTAATATTTTGAGATGATTTCGGAGATAATACTTCATTAAAATCAGATGACAGATCTTTGCGGTGATCGGCTGGGGATATATCAGAGATATCGTCATGCTGTTCACGTGTATCTTCTGTGATACTACGATCATCTGCTTTACATTTTAAAGACATCAGATGCCCTGCAGAGCTCCTGGTACAGTCATCTGCCAAGAATAAAATATTTTTAAATAATGTAACATGAAAAATATTCATATATATAATAAATTAAAATATAAATCCCATACAAAAGGCAACATACATAGCAAAACTATTAACTGATTTTTTTTATAATCTTTGCCTTAATCAATTCTAGCAATGTCCATTCCAGATTCTGCCCAGTAGGGCATCCTCGTACCATTCTACTACTGCTGAGTGATATAGTTGTGGTGTCCTGGTATCATTCTACTACTGCTGAGCGATATAGTTGTGGTGTCCTGGTACAATTCTCCTACTGCTGAGTGATATAGTTGTGGTGTCCTGGTACCATTCTACTACTGCTGAGTGATATAGTTGTGGTGTCCTGGTACCATTCTACTACTGCTGAGTGATATAGTTGTGGTGTCCCGGTATCATTCTACTACTGCTGAGTGATATAGTTGTGGTGTCCTGGTATCATTCTACTACTGCTGAGTGATATAGTTGTGGTGTCCTGGTATCATTCTACTACTGCAGAGTGATATAGTTGTGGTGTCCTGATACAATTCTCCTACTGCTGAGTGATATAGTTGTGGTGTCCTGGTATCATTCTACTACTGCTGAGTGATATAGTTGTGGTATCCTGATATTCTACTACTACTGAGTGATATAGTTGTGGTATCCTGGTACAATTCTCCTACTGCTGAGTGATATAGTTGTGGTGTCCTGATATTCTACTACTACTGAGTGATATAGTTGTGGTGTCCTGGTACAATTCTACTACTGCTGAGTGATATAGTTGTGGAGTCCTGGTACAATTCTACTACTGCTGAGTGATATAGTTGTGGTGTCCTGGTACAATTCTACTACTGCTGAGTGATATAGTTGTGGTGTCCTGGTACAATTCTCCTACTGCTGAGTGATGTAGTTGTGGTGTCCTGGTACAATTCTCCTACTGCTGAGTGATGTAGTTGTGGTGTCCCGGTACAATTCTACTACTGCTGAGTGATATAGTTGTGGTGTCCTGGTACCATTCTACTACTGCTGAGTGATATAGTTGTGGTATCCTGGTACCATTCTACTACTGCTGAGTGATATAGTTGTGGTGTCCTGGTACCATTCTACTACTGCTGAGTGATATAGTTGTGGTGCGGCTGTAGATCTGTTCCAGAATTCCT
The DNA here is from genome assembly GCA_033576535.1 of Allobates femoralis. NCBI lineage: Eukaryota > Metazoa > Chordata > Amphibia > Anura > Aromobatidae > Allobates > Allobates femoralis. The sequence goes on from JARQOC010001411.1 coordinate 25,742, forward strand.
GTGGGCGCTGTGAGTTAGGAGATGTATAATGTATTGTATGTGCGGACACTGAGGACTGATAAATGTGCATTGTGCTGTGTACTGTGCTGCCCTCTACTAACTGATGAGTGAATATGAACATTAGGTCTTCAGTCTCCTCACAAGCTACCATAGACCCTGTGGGAGAAGCCTCCACACTCAGTGATGACACCTCCTATAAGCTGGTACAAACCAGTTCCCTAAACTGGGAATGACATGCACTGTGCCTTTAAGAGAGACTGTAAAGACCGTATTAGGTTCTGTGCACACCTGGTGCTTTTGCATTTTGGGCATTTTTACTTGCAGATATTAACCATTTCTACAAGTGTAAACACCTCCCAACACAGCCTATGGGTTTCTGCAGTGCTGTGTCACCTTCTGCAGATTTTGATGCAGATATAAGAAGTAGCTGCTCATTCTTTGTGTTTGTCCTATAGACAATGATAGGGGAAATCCGCCCCTTTGCTCGGAGCTATAGCTTACGCATTTGTTCACTGACGGAGCTGTGTGACAAAGCATCACTTTTTGGCTCATTTTTATTTGATTTTTTCTATGCTGTGCATTGAAGGGGTTAACTAGTGTGACAGTTATATAGCGGGTTGTTCCAGACTTAGCAACACCAAAATATGTGCGCTTGCTTTATTTTTGCTTGTACATAAAAAAAATTTACATCAAAAATAAAATAAATGTATGATTTTTTATTTTTTTTTGCTGAGTCCCTGTAAATACAGGAGTGTCCCGAGGGTTCCTATACCATCTGCATAAGTGCAATCTCCTGCTATTGACAATTGTTGTGGACATGAAGGATCTTCTAGGGGTCCAGCAGCCTCTTCATATCCTGTGACTTCACCATCTGCTGCCAGGGCAACTACATGTCCCAGCTGCTCCCTGCAATATCTGGCACCTCCCCGGGTCTGACTGCACCAATCTAAGCATCAAACTATAGAAAATTTACCATCCATTTTGTAGTTTATACAGCATTAATCATTACTGCTGTTGGCAGCACACCCATCTGTGTAAGTAAAGGATGTGCTGCCGACTATAATAAAAATACATGAGAAAAAAATCCCAAAATATTTTTTAACTACATAAATAGTAAAAAACTAAAAAATGATTGTGTTGGCCCCTTTAAAAATAGTCTGGGTGAAATGGTGGATGAGGATGAGGAAAAAGCCAATATGCTAAATGACATTTTTTCAGCAGTATTTACATAAGAAAATCCCATGACAGACAATATGATCAGTGATCACAACAATTCTCCATTAAATGTCACCTGCTTAACCCAGCAGGAAGTAAGACACCACCTAAAAATCACTAAAATTGGCAAATCCCTGGGCCCGGATGAGATACACCCCAGAGTACTGCAGGAATAAAGCACTGTCATAGATAGACCATTATTTTTAATATTTAAAGATTCTATAATAACAGGGTCTGTACCACAGGACTGGCGTATAGCAAATGTGGTGCCAGTATTCAAAAAGGGGACAACAACTGAACTTGGAAATTATAGGCCAGTAAACTTAACCTCTACTGTGGGTAAAATCCTAGAGGGTTTTCTAAGAGATGCTATACTGGAGTATCTGAAGAAAAATAACCTCATGACCCAATATCAACATGGTTTTACGAGGGACCGTTCCTGTCAAACTAATCTGATAAGCTTCTACAAAGAGGTAAGTTGTGGACTGGACCAAAGAAATGCAGTGGACGTGGTGTATATGGACTTTTGAAAAGCTTTTGATACGGTGCCACACAAAAGGTTGATACCTAAAATGAGGGCAATGGGGATAAGGGGAAAATATATGTAAGTGGGTTAAAAACTGGCTTAACGTTAGGAAACAAAGGGTGGTCATTAATGGAACACACTCAGTATGGGTCACAGTTAACAGTGGGGTACCACAGGGGTCAGTGTTGGGCCTACTTCTTTTTAATATATTTATTAGTTAATGACCTTGTAGGGGGCATACGGAGTGGAATCTCAATATTTGCAGATGACACTAAACTCTGCAGGGTAATCAATACAGAGGAGGACAATGTTATATTACAGAAGGATTTATGTAAACTAGAAGCTTGGGCTGATAAATGGCAAATGAGCTTTAATGGGGATAAATGTAAGGTCATGCACTTGTGCAGAGGAAATAAAAGGGATAATTATGTGCTTAATTGTAAAACACTGGGCAAAACTGTCACTGAAAAAGACCTGGGTGTATGGGTAGATGACAAACTCACATTTAGTGGCCAGTGTCAGGCAGCTGCTGCAAAGGCAAATAAAATAATCGGATGCATTTAAAAGAGGCATAGATGCTCATGGGAGAACATAATTTTACCTCTATACAAGTCACTAGTGCGACCACACTTAGATACTGTGTACAATTCTGGTCTCCGGTGTATAAGAAAGACATAGCTGAACTAGAGCGGGTCAGAGAAGAGCGACAAAAGTCAATAGAGGACGAGGGGTCTGCAATACCAAGAAGTTATTAGAGGACTGAGGGGTCTGCAATACCAAGACAGGTTATTAGAGGACTGAGGGGTCTGCAATACCAAGACAGGTTATTGAGGATGAGGGGTCTGCAATCAAGACGGTTATTGAGGACTGAGGGGTCTGCAATACCAAGACAGGTTATTAGAGGACTGAGGGGTCTGCAATACCAAGACAGGTTATTAGAGGATTGAGGGGTCTGCAATACCAAGACAGGTTATTAGAGGACTGAGGGGTCTGCAATACCAAGACAGGTTATTAGAGGACTGAGGGGTCTGCAATACCAAGACAGGTTATTAGAGGACTGGGGGTCTGCAATACCAAGACAGGTTATTAGAGAACTGGGGGGTCTGCAATACCAAGACAGGTTATTAGAGGACTGAGGGTCTGCAATACCAAGACAGGTTATTAGAGGACTGAGGGGTCTGCAATACCAAGACAGGTTATTAGAGGACTGGGGGTCTACAATACCAAGACAGGTTATTAGAGGACTGAGGGGTCTGCAATACCAAGACAGGTTATTAGAGGACTGAGGGGTCTGCAATACCAAGACAGGTTATTAGAGGACTGAGGGGTCTGCAATACCAAGACAGGTTATTAGAGCACTGAGGGGTCTGCAATACCAAGACAGGTTATTAGAGGACTGGGGGTCTGCAATACCAAGACAGGTTATTAGAGGACTGAGGGGTCTGCAATACCAAGACAGGTTATTAGAGGACTGAGGGTCTGCAATACCAAGACAGGTTATTAGAGGACTGAGGGGTCTGCAATACCAAGACAGGTTATTAGAGACTGAGGGGTCTGCAATACCAAGACAGGTTATTAGAGGACTGGGGGGTCTACAATACCAAGACAGGTTATTAGAGGACTGAGGGGTCTGCAATACCAAGACAGGTTATTAGAGGACTGAGGAGTCTGCAATACCAAGACAGGTTATTAGAGGACTAGGGGGTCTGCAATACCAAGACGGGTTATTAGAGGACTGGGGGTCTGCAATACCAAGACGGTTATTAGAGGACTGAGGGGTCTGCAATACCAAGACGGGTTATTAGAGGACTGAGGGGTCTGCAATACCAAGACGGGTTATTAGAGGACTGAGGGGTCTGCAATCAGAGGTTATTAAACTTGGGGTTATGTAGCTTGGAAAAACAAAGGCTTAGGGGTGATAATGTATACATATATGAGGGGACAGTACAGAGAACTTTTTAATGATCTTTTTACTCTTAGGCCTGAGAATGGGGACATGGGGGCATCCTCTACAGAGAAGGGACAAGGGGGCGTCCTCTACAGAGACGGGGACAAGGGGGGTCCTCTACAGAGACGGGGACAAGGGGGCGTCCTCTACAGAGACGGGGACAAGGGGGCGTCCTCTACAGAGACGGGGACAAGGGGGCGTCCTCTACAGAGACGGGGACAGGGGGCGTCCTCTACAGAGACGGGGACAAGGGGGCGTCCTCTACAGAGGGACAGGGGGGTCTCTACAGACGGACAAGGGGGCGTCCTCTACAGAGACGGGGACAAGGGGGCGTCCTCTACGTCTGGAGGAAAGAAGGTTTAATCATAATCACAGACGCGGATTCTTTACTGTAAGAGCAGTGAGACTATGGAACTCTCTGCCACATGATGTTGTAATGAGGGAGTCACTACTAACATTTAAGGGCTGGATGCCTTTCTTGAAAACTATAATATTACCAGTTATACATATTAGATTCTTTGATCGGGCGTTTATCCAGGGAACTAGTCTGATTGCCATATCTGGAGTGTAGAAGGAATTTTTTCCCCAATGTGGAGCTTAGTGTTGCCACATGGTTTTTTTTTGCCTTCCTCTGGATCAACATGTTAGGCTATGGGGGGAACTAGATGGACTTAAGGTCTTCCTTCAAACTTAAAAACTATGTTACTATGAGAAGAGGGAACAATCCATCTCTGATGATGAAAGAACAATTATCTTCCTCCATCATCACTCGATGCTCATTAGAAGCCATTATCTGCCCGTGTAAAATGACCCGAGGCCGCATTTATGTGTTTCACCAGGGCGGGATTTCTATACCGTAACAAAACCTCACCGCTGGCTGCAAAATCAGCACAGAATGTGCAATAACTGGAATTGCAGCATAAACACATCATGGCCGCAACATACGAAAGCAGCATCAGAGGTGTTATCCACCACTATCATCCTTAGTATACACCCCCAATATAAAATCAGTGGGGTCTGACACTCACCACCACCGATCAGCTGTTACCAGCTCTGGTAGTGGCTGGATATAAGCCATATACAGAGTGGAACAGCACAGAGCTGGAAATATTTGTCTATAACTCCATAAGACAACACTGAACATCACTAAAGATCCCCCTCCCCACAGTGAGGCATGGTGGGGGCAGCATTGTGCAACACTAAAAGATCCCCTCCCCACAGTGAGGCATGGTGGGGGCAGCATTGTGCTTTGTGAGGACTATTACCTTTCAGAACAACAACAACCATAAGTGAATACATATTACCATAAGTATTCATTGGAATAGAATAATCTCCAGCTGAAAAAAATGAAAAACCACAAAACAGAAAATCTCTGGCCCAGAACTGTCCGGTAAATGAGGAAAATGCGACTATTCTCTGCTTTATTTAGTGGTGACCCTCACTGGGGCGGTTACCTGCAGGACTGTCCTCTGTACACCGCTCATCACCTCGCACAGCACCGCGTTCCTCCATTATATCTGCTGGAATAAGATTCTTCAGATCTTTACCCGGATTTCGTAACTGGGAAAGAAATAATAGAAATGTCACAGAAGGGAAGAAGGAGCAAAAGTCACAGAGGGGAAGAAGGAGCAAAAGTCACAGAGGGGAAGAAGGAGCAAAAGTCACAGAGGGGAAGAAGGAGCAAAAGTCACAGAGGGGAAGAAGGAGCAAAAGTCACAGAGGGGAAGAAGGAGCAAAGTCACAGAGGGGAAGAAGGAGCAAAAGCCACAGAGGGGAAGAAGGAGCAAAAGCCACAGAGGGGAAGAAGGAGCAAAAGCCACAGAGGGGAAGAAGGAGCAAAAGTCACAGAGGGGAAGAAGGAGCAAAAGTCACAGAGGGGAAGAAGGAGCAAAGCCACAGAGGGGAAGAAGGAGCAAAAGCCACAGAGGGGAAGAAGGAGCAAAAGTCACAGAGGGGAAGAAGGAGCAAAAGTCACAGAGGGGAAGAAGGAGCAAAAGTCACAGAGGGGAAGAAGGAGCAAAAGTCACAGAGGGGAAGAAGGAGCAAAAGCCACAGAGGGGAAGAAGGAGCAAAAGTCACAGAGGGGGAAGAAGGAGCAAAAGTCACAGAGGGGAAGAAGGCGCAAAAGTCACAGAGGGGAAGAAGGAGGAAAAGTCACAGAGGGGGAAGAAGGCGCAAAAGTCACAGAGGGGAAGAAGGAGCAAAAGTCACAGAGGGGAAGAAGGAGCAAAAGTCACAGAGGGGAAGAAGGAGCAAAAGTCACAGAGGGGAAGAAGGAGCAAAAGTCACAGAGGGGAAGAAGGAGCAAAAGTCACAGAGGGGAAGAAGGAGCAAAAGTCACAGAGGGGAAGAAGGCGCAAAAGTCACAGAGGGGAAGAAGGCGCAAAAGTCACAGAGGGGAAGAAGGAGCAAAAGTCACAGAGGGGAAGAAGGAGCAAAAGTCACAGAGGGAAGAAGGAGCAAAAGTCACAGAGGGAAGAAGGAGCAAAAGTCACAGAGGGGAAGAAGGAGCAAAAGTCACAGAGGGGAAGAAGGAGCAAAAGTCACAGAGGGGAAGAAGGAGCAAAAGTCACAGAGGGGAAGAAGGAGCAAAAGTCACAGAGAAGAAAGAAGGAGGAAAAGTCACAGAGAAGAAAGAAGGAGGAAAAGTCACAGAGAAGAAAGAAGGAGGAAAAGTCACAGAGGGGAAGAAGGAGCAAAAGTCACAGAAGGGAAGAAGGAGCAAAAGTCACAAAGGGGAAGAAGGAGCAAAAGTCACAGAGGGGGAAGAAGGAGCAAAAGTCACAGAGGGGGGAAGAAGGAGCAAAAGTCACAGAGGGGAATAAGGAGCAAAAGTCACAGAGGGGAAGAAGGAGCAAAACGTCACAGAGGGGAAGAAGGAGCAAAAGTCACAGAGGGAAGGAGGAACAAAAGCCACATTCGTAAGGACGAGTATTGTAGAAAATTGTAGTGGACCAGAGAAGATCAGTAATCAGGATCCATCAGGTCTCCTGACACTTCTTTAGTAGTAAATACTCATTCTCTGTTCTAGGATTCTGGAGCCTCTCTCCTCTTATCTCAGTGTTGCACAGTTCATCTGTTATTCATACTGATATTATTATATTATATTGACAGCTGGTTGTTAGCAGTTGGGTGGTGCCATGGCCTAATCTAATCAGTTGACTATGTCATGGTAGGCACATGCCCCTTTGATAAAGATAATGCAATTACCCAGTCATCATGGATGTTGCTGATAACCAGTAGAGGCTTTTGTGCTCAGAGGATCCTTCACATCCGGATCTGGTGTCTCTTCTTCCATGTGATGTGACTCTGCACTCGGAGATCAGACATGGACATTGCTGATATCCAGTAGAGGCCCATGTCCTCAGAGGATCCTTCACATCCGGATCTGATGTGGGATAAGGGAATTTTATCCCCCGCATTCCTTCAAGATCCGTAACTTTTACACTTTTATGAGACATAGACTAGTGACGAGCGAGCAGTAAAATGCTCGGGTGTTCGATGCTCGGGTGCTCAACCCGAGCACCGAGCCCAATGTTAAGATACCGTTACACACAGATATATCTATGAGACTTTGCTTGAAACTCACTGATTGTAGTGAAATCATGGACACATTGTTACATTTGTACATGGCAACAAAATGGAACAATGTGTCCATGATTTTACTGCAACCAGCGAGTTTCAAGCAATGTCTCCAGAGATATCTCTGTGTGTACCGGTACCTTTAATCTATGGGAAACACGAGCATTTTTCCGGCGGCATCCCAGACAGTCTGCATAAATCCTAAAAATGTCACCAATGTATAAGAACAGCGCTCAAATGACATGGGTACAGCATGATCAAGACCCTTGTAAGCATTTCTGACACCCAGGTCACTGCTGTGAACAATGTTGTCTGAGTATTAGGAGCTGGAATACACTTCGCCATTCAGGCAATGCCTATTCCTGCGCCTGTAATGCGAACGCAGGGGGAAGTGATGTGACATGGAGGAAGGAAGAATCCTTGTTCCTGCCCGAGTGTCTCATGAGTGACGGAGTTTAAATAGTGTTAAATCTCCCGTGCAGATATCAGCTGTTCGGTGTCGGCCCGGGAGATTTAGACACAGGTGATCTGACAGCGATCTCCCGCGCCGACACCGAGCAGCTGAATGCGGCACGGGAGATTTAGACAGTTGTCAGAGGTGAGAATGCGATTTTATTTTTATTCACTTGCATTTCACTTTAGCAGTGAATGTACAGGAAGCCAGAAGCTGCCGCACATACGCTGCTAAAGAGAAAGTAACATGTCACATGGGGGGAGGAACGAGAACAGCGACGTCAGGTCTGATATAGACCTGATGACACTGTGCGGCCAGCCAATCACTGTAATGCCACAGCCAACAAGGCGGAGGCATTAGTGTCTGGCAGCCAATCCCTGCATGTGGGCTGGCTCTGTAAAGAGCACCAACATGCAGGAAGGGGGAGCAGAGCATGAGCCCGAGCACCGACGAGCATGAGCCCGAGCACCGACGAGCATGAGCCCGAGCACCGACGAGCATGAGCCCGAGCACCGACGAGCATGAGCCCGAGCACCGACGAGCATGAGCCCGAGCCGAGCAACCGAGACGAGAGCATGAGCCCGAGCACCGACGAGCATGAGCCCAAACAGCGACGAGCATGAGCCCGAGCACTGACGAGCATGAGCCCGAGCACTGACGAGCATGAGCCCGAGCACGAGGAGGCGACACATGCAGAAGACATCAGAGCCACAGTGCGGTGACATCATTATTCTGGGGCTCTGATGTCCTTGTGTGTGTCATCCCTATGACAGCTTGGTGCCTTGCTGATGGATTTGTCAGGATCCTGGATTAGGTCAGTTAAAGTATATTATGTTTTTTATTTGAATTATAACTTGTGGGGGCATAAAAGTGTCGAGCCCCAGGCCCTGGGGTACTCGGGTATCAGGCTCGGAGGGGTTCGCAGGGATGTCACGGGTGGCGTTGCCTGAGCCTGTGGCCTGGGTGACACTTCAATAGAGGGGTTATGTACAAGGAAAAAAGAGTTATTGTCACGTGACACCACCTGTAGTACCTGGTCCCCCGTAGAGCGATGGTATTGTGGCAGGAATAGTAACGCTCCCTACTGGTGGAGCTGGACCTCCGGGGCAGCGTAGAGAAAATGGGCAGCTTGGAGTGGGACTTGAGGCCAGGGTAAGAAGCAGTAAGGCAGTCTATAGGGAGGCTGGGGACGGAGAGGAATAACGCACACACTCTGAAGAAAGTCTCTTACCTTTTACTGGTGGTATTCACAGGTAAGGATGTCCAGAGCACTGTCGGGTGACCAGGTGCACAGTGAGTCTCCACAGCAAGTGGGTATAAGGCCTCCTCAGGTTCCCTGCTGTCGCTGAAGCCCTGTCTGTATGCGACACAACTGGCTTCCTCACTTTCTCTGGTCCGCTCTCTCTCCTCCTGCAATGTCTGAGGGTTACCCTCTCTGATCACTGCTTTGTGTTCCCACACTACGGTGTCTGGCTCCCTCTTGCTGGGTACGCAGGGGGACGGGTGACTGAAGTCTCCATGGGGTGTCGGGGTTTTCTGCAGTCCTAAAGTGTTCCTGCAGGTGTGGATCCCCAAAGTCCGGTACGTCTTAGGTAAACTTCCACTAGTTCCTCTACTCCTTTGGCTAAGCTCCGTGCCTTCTGTCCCCACTCCTAGGCTTGGCTGGATGGCAGAGGGGCCACTCCAGGTCACTGGTTCGGGCCCAACCACGGCACCGATCACCAGGACATCTTCGCAGCTCTCCTAGCGTCTGCACACTCTCACTAACTCCTCCCCAGCCGCAGTATTTATAGGGGATCTCACCTAAAGTCAGTGAGTCTAGCTCCTTCTACTGTGCTGGGGTGGAAGGTGTTGCTTGTAGTAGGTACCTGCTGTGGAACCCAGGCTGTGGCTACCTGCGTGAGCAGGGCACCACAAAAGCTAGGAGGGATAGCCAATACTAGAGAAGAGAAAGGAGTAAAAAAATCTAAACAAACTGGAACAGTGGCAGCAACTAACAGAATGGTTTATAACAGGGAGAAATGCAAAGTCCTACATCTGGGCAAGAACAATGAAAAAAGCATCTACAGAATGGGAGGAATAGGGCTAAGCAACAGCACGTGTGAAAGAGACTTGTGTATACTAATAGATCACAGACCGAACAGGAGATGCAGCAGCAAAAAAGGCAAACACAATTCTGGGATGTATTAATAGAAGCCACAGTCTAGATCACATGAAGTCATTATCCCCCTCTAGTGGGGGCCATTATAGAGTTTGGAACTAAAAGTGGAGGCACTCACAGTGTGGCAAACTCTCATACATAGGGACATCTGTGGGGGGTCCTCAAAGTGTGGGAACCATTATATAATTTGAGGGCTACTATAAAGTGTGGGGTAATAACACAGTGGTTTGGGGGAGCAGTGTGTGACGACATGGACTCTTTCAATGCATAGCATGAGTTAAGTTTCTTATATTTGCCAGACACGTTGGTATTTTGTTAACTTGTGATAAGCCACTCATTGTTTCTACCAGACTCTTTGTTTACAAAGTTTGTGTTTACTAATGTAACTATCTCACCCCTTTGTCAGAGAAGGTCAGAGACTCAGACAATTAAGTATGCGAGCCCACTAATGTCCAAAGGATGTGTATTGATAATTTAACGTAAATCCCATTCACCCCTCTTTACCTTGACCCCTCATCCTCTCTGTCAGAGACTCAAGACTCATAGGGCTATTATGTATGCGGCTTGAAATCTAACCAATGAGAGCACAGTCTTATTCCACCAATTGCGAAGTCCCCAATGTCCTGAAATTGAGTGCTAAAGGGTATATAAGGAGGTCCGTTCATTGACCAGGAGATATGCTAGATGCAGGGGTGAACCTAGCCTCTCTGCTGCCTGAGGCGAACTGCAAAACGCCCCACCCCCCATTAGTAATTTTTTTTTTAAATCGGTAAAAATAAATCTGGTTGATACAGATTTATATTTATCCTGTAAAGTAGTGGACATTTTAGTTTACAGAAACAGAAAAAATAATGTCCACACAAGGATGTCAGCGCCATCACATGCACTTACAAGAACCACACAGGAGAATCCAGAACAAGGATCATTAATGGCAATGGCGGCTTGGCACAAGCATATAGACACACAATGATGACTGGCAGAGCTGTGGTCCTGTAGGCAGACAGTGCTGCCTCCTGTGCTATAAGGATGCAGGACTGTGATTGCCATCCTCTGGCACACACCTACAAAACTCTGGACCGCTGCCTGGTACTGACTAGTCAGACATGTCACCATGTAGCACCATCCACACACCACAGGTAACGACCTGCAGTCTGAGCATCAACAAGCTGCCACTGCACTAAGCTGGTAAAATGGCGCTTCTCCTGCAACAGACCACGCCCCCTCCCGAATTGCTTAGCCAACCACAAGCGCCGCACACGGGGCTGTCTGGAATTAATAACAGGGTCCTTCCTATTGGGTTGAGCAAAGGATATGGGAGCGGGAAGTAGGAAGAGCTTCACCGACCAACGGCTGCTCAGGAGAAACATGGCTGGATGCCTGTATGTACTGAGAGACGGCACTGGATCCAGTGTGTAAGTTATCACCAATCAGTTCTGCAGCAGAAGGACAATGTATCCTGCATCATAGAAATCATGGAGCCCCAGAGCAGAAGTTCTAATTGGGCACCCCCCACAAAAAAAAGAATATTTGGCTGGGTCACATAGGTAGATCTCTCACAATATTTCAGCATTTACAGAGTAATTTTCCTCCTACTGAAGCCCCTAGATTCCCCTTTCATTGCCCCTCTAAAGTGTAATGCCAACAGAAGTGCCCCCAAACATTGTATGATACCCCACAGTGCATTCCTCCACACGCACAGTATGATGACCTACTGTACCTTTTTCAACATACAGTATGATCCCCAACTATGACCCCCGCCCAGCCCTCCATGTAGTATAATAGCCCCCAACACAGCCCTCAAATAGCCCTTCAAAAAGTATAAAGGCTCCCTTGTAGCCCTCCAAGTATTATGATGCCTCCCACAGAGCCCTACATATATTTTAATGGGTTCCATGTAGTATAATTGGCTCCATATAATATAATACACCCCCACAGACCTCCATACAGTATAATGCACCGTCACAAACCTCCATATAGAATAATGCACCCCCATAGTCCTCCATATAGAATAATTCACCCCCATAATCTTATATATAGTATAATGCACCCCAATAGTCGTCCATATAGTGTGATGCACCCCCATGGTCCTCCATATAGTATAATGGGCCCCCATTGTCCTCCTATATTATATTGCACATTACATATTTCCCATCAGTGTACTCACTGATTAAAAAAAAAAAAAAGTAAATAATCACCTCTCTTCTCGCTGCTTCGGTCTCTTCAGCATCTGCTCTGCCGCTCTGCACGTCTCAGCACAGTGGGGCTCAGTGATGACATTGTGTCCCACCGTGCTGAGCTGCAGAGGGCAGACAGCGGCGGCCGGGACTCAGGAGAAGAATGCGGCTGGGACTATAGGAGCAGGAGCGGCATCCGTGGGAGGCAGCCACTGGTACACACACCCCGTACACACACGGCTCCGCTCCGTACACCCCGTACACACGCAGCTCCGCTCTGTACACCCCGTACACACGCGGCTCTGCTACATCCACACTGTGAATCCCGACCCCCACACAAACTTCACCTCATCCAGGATCGAGGAGCTGATCATGTGACCCCCCTCACACCTCCCCTCCATTGACATCATTACAGGTCCTCTCACCAAAGAGCTGCAGCGTGTGGCTCTGTCAGCTCAGCTCACTAGTGATCATCAGTCCAGCTTTTTTTTTTAAATAATCCTGTGATGATACAGAACCTCCCCTGTACAGTGACCTCCTCATTATACACCCTGTGATGATACAGAACCTCCCATGTACAGTGATCTCCTCATTATACACCCGGTGATGATACAGAACCTCCCCTGTACAGTGATCTCCTCATTATACACCCTGTGATGATACAGAACCTCCCATGTACAGTGATCTCCTCATTATACACCCTGTGATGAATACAGAACCTCCCCTGTACAGTGATCTCCTCATTATACACCCTGTGATGATACAGAAGCTCCCCTGTACAGTGATCTCCTCATTATACACCCTGTGATGAATACAGAACCTCCCCTGTACAGTGATCTCCTCATTTTACACCCTGTGATGATACAGAACCTCCCCTGTACAGTGATCTCCTCATTTTACACCCTGTGATGATATAGAACCTCCTCTGTACAGTGACCTCCTCATTATACACCCTGTGATAAATACAGAACCTCCTCTGTACAGTGATCTCCTCATTATACACCCTGTGATGAATACAGAACCCCCCCTGTACAGTGATCTCCTCATTATACACCCTGTGATGATACAGACCCTCCCCTGTACAGTGATCTCCTCATTATACACCCTGTGATGATACAGACCCTCCCCTGTACAGTGATCTCCTCATTATACACCCTGTGATGATACAGAACCTCCCCTGTACAGTGATCTCCTCATTATACACCCTGTGATGAATACAGAACCTCCCCTGTACAGTGATCTCCTCATTATACACCCTGTGATGATATAGAACCTCCCCTATACAGTGATCTCCTCATTATACACCCTGTGATAAATACAGAACCTCCTCTGTACAGTGATCTCCTCATTATACACCCTGTGATGAATACAGAACCTCCCCTGTACAGTGATCTCCTCATTATACACCCTGTGATGATACAGAACCTCCCCTGTACAGTGATCTCCTCATTATACACCCTGTGCTGATACAGAACCTCCCATGTACAGTGACCTCCTCATTATACACCCTGTGATAAATACAGAACCTCCTCTGTACAGTGATCTCCTCATTATACACCCTGTGATGATACAGAACCTCCCCTGTACAGTTATCTCCTCATTATACACCCTGTGATGAATACAGAACCTCCCCTGTACAGTGATCTCCTCATTATACACCCTGTGGTGAATACAGACCCTCCCCTGTACAGTGATCTCCTCATTATACACCCTGTGATGAGACAGAACCTCCCCTGTACAGTGATCTCCTCATTATACACCCTGTGATGATACAGACCCTCCCCTGTACAGTGATCTCCTCATTATACACCCTGTGATGATACAGACCCTCCCCTGTACAGTGACCTCCTCATTATACACCCTGTGATGAATACAGAACCTCCCCTGTACAGTGATCTCCTCATTATACACCCTGTGATGAATACAGACCCTCCCCTGTACAGTGACCTCCTCATTATACACCCTGTGATGAATACAGAACCTCCCCTGTACAGTGATCTCCTCATTATACACCCTGTGATGAATACAGAACCTCCCCTATACAGTGACCTCCTCATTATACACCCTGTGATGATACAGAACCTCCCCTGTACAGTGATCTCCTCATTATACACCCTGTGATGATACAGACCCTCCCTGTAAAGTGATCTCCTCATTATACACCTTTGTATGTATCCAGTGAAGCAGTAAAGACTGTTTTTAGCATTATTGTTTCCTCAGATTGTCAGCTCTTCTGGACAGGGCCATCGTTCCTCTTGATTGGTGAGAGTGAGACACCTGGTACCTCACCGATCAGCTGTTCTCATTGCTAACTGAAGCTGGATCTACTCTTTTAGGCCTCATTCACACATCAGTGCTTCTGGCATGTGTGCGGTCCGTGCCGACACATGCCGGAGGCATGGACATACGGGGACACATGCTCCCCTATGACCGTCTTCACATGTCCACAATTCCGCATGGACCATGTCACCGTGTGGAGCACATGCGTGTCCATGTGCTCCACATGACGACATGTCCGTTTTTATGCGGAAGCACAGACTGCTTTTGCCCTGAAATGTCCATGCACACAAATGTCATCCATGTGACATCCATGTGCACGGACCACGGACGAAAGTGAGAAGCCTAAAAATAAAGTATTTCATACTCGCCTCCCTTCAGCGCTGATAGTTCCTCTCACTTCCGGAGCCACTCATTAGGCTCATGAATATTCACTTCACGGAGCCTGACAGCGGACCAAAAGTGAGAGTACGCGATGACAGGCTGTCAGTGTGCTATCCACGGATGCACGGATAGCACATGTGTGTCACAAGCATCGACACCCCTCCCCCAAACAGCCTTGTCTCACACGTCCGTGGTGTCACGGATGTGTGAAACAGGCCTTATACAGTTGCTCTATCTACTGTAGTGGCTGCAGACATATACTGCACATGTGACTTTTATGGATTTGAATAGGGGGGCAAATGTGCAGTAGATGGCCATGGCCGCTAAATAGTAGACGGAGTAGCTCGGTAAGGTAGCAATTCCAGCTGATACCTAGAACAGCTGTCAGGGGTGCTAGGTGTCGTACTCCTACTGTTCAGACATTGCTGACCTAATTCCAAAACGCAACGCTCGCTTCACTGCGCAGCAGCACAGTGCGTCAAGGAGCCTCCTACTGCTGCTGCCCCCTCCTCCACATCGCCCCTCGTTCCTCTTACCATGGCGGTGACTGCCTGCATTCCACAGTGGAACGCATTTAGCAGGCTGGTGCCGCCTCCTCCATAATAGGAGAAGGCGGCACTTCCTGCTTTGTGTGTTCCACAGTGGAACACAGGCAGTCACTACCTCCTCCTGTGTCTCAGTTTTGGCAAGGAGAAAAGAGCTGCGGGGGAACCAGGAGAGGCAAGTACAAATTTATTTTTCAATGAGTACATGCTGGTCATTTCATTATGGGGAGGAGGGGGCGGTATGGTGGAGCTGCGAGGTTGCACTATGCTATATGGAAGGCTGTGAGGCTGCATTATACTATATGGAGGTCTGTGAGGCAGTATTATACAATATGGAGCACTATGGTGGCGCATTATGCTATTTGGAGTGTTGTGGGGGTCAATTATGCTATACGGAGGACTATGGGGGTGCATTATACTATATAGAGGGATTTGAATTGGGTGTTGTTTGGTTGCACAACTCCACTGAAAAAAGCATAAAGAAGATAATCAATATGTTGTAAGTAGTAAGTCACCAAACTAGTAAAAAAAAATATATATATTGTGGTCACCACTCGCACACTCGCACACTCGCACACAACATTGGAGACAGAACATTTTGTCAATGATTTTCTCTATTTTTTTTATACCAGAAAAAAAACCTTAAGGGTTTAAACACAGTTATGTCAGGTAGGCCATCTGTTCCAACTTAACTGTAGGACATCATTCACTGGTGGTCATGTGCCCACTGCCCTACGGAAGAAACAATGTGTGTGTAAAGCCTGCGG
>JARQOC010001412.1:0-41767 GCA_033576535.1 Allobates femoralis
AAACCCGGAGATTTTCGGCCACTGGGGGGAACTACAGGGCTTATTCTGTTATGACTTGTTTTCACGTCCTAACAGAATAAGGACCCTGTTTTCAGGACGTATATATATACAGTGGGCCGTCACTAAGGTGTTAACAAAAGGGGTGACAAATATTTATATTTTTAACTTTTTTATATTTTTTATTTTTTTGTATTTTACATTTTTTATTAGTCCTCCTAGGGGACTTGAGTCTGAAATTGCTTGATTGCAAATGCAAAATACTAAAATACTGCAGTATTTCAGTGTATTGACAATCTCTTAATCAAATGAGTTTTAACATGGCAGACCTATGTGCCTAATGGACTAAGAACTAGAAGAAACAAAATTCTTGGAGTAATGAAATATATATGCTCATTAAATTCAGTGGATGTTGGTGTTTAGGCAAAGCCTAGTCAACCCAGCATAATTACTTTAAGGTTTTTTTCCCTGTGTGTTTTTGCTTTTAAATTATTTACTCACAGGATTAATAAGGGGCTGGTGTCATAAGGTACCATTACATGCAGCAACTTAGGCTGCGATGTCGGAAGCGATGCCGCGGGTGCGCCCTCGCTTCCGACATCGCAGCCTGGCTGTCACACGGCAAGATATTACCGGTGACGCTGCTGCGATCTGGGTGCAGCCATCGCTCGCTGGGCTGGGAACAACCCAGCCAGCGATCCGCAGCGATGCTGCAGAATAGGCTGTATCGCCGGCAACATCACTACTGCGATCTCAGACGGCACTGTGGCACCCCTGCGGGGGATTGCCACAGGACTCATTGGTGCAAGGAAAGACATACACCTTGATACACACAGCACACAGCACCTTCCACTCCAGACCTGGAGGAGGAGCTCTACTTGCTGCCTTAAGCAAGTTCCCCTGTAAGGATCCAGGCCTGAGGGGAGGAGTCAGTTGGTCTGCTCTGAGCAGTGAAGAGAGCAGGGAGTTCCAGTCAGACAGCCAAAGACAATGGTACTGGAAGGAGCTGGTCGCTGGGATCAAGTCAGTCCTAGGACCAGAGAACACTGACCCAGCTGTGCTACACCCTAGGAAGAGGGTCGGAGGCCAGTGAAGGAAGTAGGAGAAAAGAAGAAGGGAACAGACCTGGTTTCCCTTTAGCCCACCCAGACACCGGAGTCTGATTCTGTTAATAATCTAAAGTGTAGCAGAGAAAGCCCAGACAGACCAGGAGGTAAAGAAGAGAAAACACTCAAACCTGACAAAGTACAGGACCAGGGACCTAAGCAGAGAATAGGGATCCTACAGAAAGGTCCTCATTGTTGGTTATGGAGTAGTACCCTGAGAGGGAGAAAGAACGGTAGGTTCAGCTACAGGCAGGACTTACCCCAATCACCGTACACAATAACAGAGGAGGCCTCACAACTTTCCAAGGTGAACGTCGCAAATTGCACCGAGAACCTGGTTACTCTCCTGGACTGTACCTGTTACCGGACATCAGTAAAAAGGTACCAAAACAGAGACTATTGTGTGTGTGTGTGTGTGAGTGCTTGCTTCACCGCCGCTGCCAACAGAGTTCACTGCAGAGATGCTGCAACGACTCCCCTCATCCAACCCTGCTGCCCTGAGGTAAAGCTCCACCTGTGGGGAGCTGTACTACTCTGAGCTGCACCTCCATCACCTCAGTGGCCGGCTGCAGAGCTGGTATTCATGTTACCAGGTACCACAAGTGGCGTCACGTTACCATTCCCCCATCCATCATCATCATCTCCCACCATCCCCGCCATTGAGGATCCAGGGCACGGAACCGGGAACCGACCAGCCGTGATCCTCCATCAAAGTGACCATCTGTTCCGGTATCCGAGTACCCCATACCCTGTCGACTGATTCAGCACGATACAGCCAAATCGCTGGGTCCAGATTGCCAGGTTTATGAACATGTTCATAAACCTGGCAACTTGCAACCAGCAACTTATCGCAGTTGCGTCGTGCTGTCATACAGCACCAGGGACGTTACCTGCAACTTCACTGACTCAGCAAATTGTCAGCAAAGTTGCACGCAACATTGTGGGTGTAACAGTACTTATAGAGACCTGAACGTTATCTGCCTGGAAATAATGGCAAGCTGTCAATACTCAGCTATCATTAACCCCAATGCCACCCCACCAGGGAAGTGCCGGGTAAAGTGCCAGGAATTGACACTTCTAACTGAATGTGCCAATTTCTGAGGCAACAGTGGGCTGCTATTCTTCAGCCTGGGGGGAGAGGGGGTATTCATTATTGGCCTCACACACTGAGAACACCAGCCCCAGCTGCCTTGTTTTTACCTTGACTGGCAATAAAAAATTATTTAAATAATTAAAAAAAATATTGGTCTCCCCTGTAATTTTCATTGCAAGCCAAGGTAAAGCCAGGCAGCTCGGGGTGTCAGTCTGTAGCTGTCCATATTGTCTGCGCTGAGATTAAAAATACAGTGAAGCTCCACATCATTTTATAAAATGAATTATTTATTTTAACACTACTATGACATCAGGTTGTTGACTATGGCAGCCAATTACTGATGTCGGCACAATGGGTGAGGGGCGCAACAGCCAATCACGGACACTGTCACAGTGAGTGGGCATCTATGATTGGCTGTTGGAGTAAGTACAGTAACTGGAAGCAGCCCATACATTCTAGCATCTACCGTACAGCGAATAATCAGAAAGTTAATGAACGGCCCCAGAAGTACAAGCGTGTGGACCTGGTAAGTAATCACACTGATCATTAATCACTGTTTTGTTTATTTTTACAGCCCCCAAACCTGAACCCAATCAGTAACACAGACTTCTCAGGAGAGTACGTAATAGGGGTCCGTGCTTGGACACTAGGTGTTCGTTACAGACCCTGAACTTTACAGTTTGGGTTCGCCCATCACTAATTACTATAATTGCACACATAAATATACAGTACATTAAAAATACATGTCATGCAAAAGAGCATATAAAAGCAATCAACATTTTCAGGGGCAGGAATCTTCCTGGTGTCGGCCACCTGCTTATACATGCAAGAAAATTACTGATGATGAAACATTAATGATAAATACTAACACAAGGACTAAACACTGATGAAAATTGCATAAAAATCATTAATGACTCTCATACCCTTTTTGCACTTGTGAAAAATCACTGATGTCTATCTCATTGAAGCCTAAAGGCCACGTTACACACACTGATATCTGTTCAGATGTGGGTCACAGATCTCTGGTTGCAGTGAAATCATGGACACATTGTTCCATTTGTACACAACCACAAAATGGAGCAATGTGTCCATGATTTCACTACAACCAGAGATCTGAGACCAATATCTGAACAGATATCTGTGTGTGTAACGTGGCCTTAACAGTTGTTGTCCAGCCCTCTTCCTCTTTATAAATCATGACTTTTTTTATCTAGTTTGCAAGTCTCTAGATCGAAGCAAAAGCTTTGTGCAATTTGTGTTTTTTGGGGGCTCAGTTTACACCATATATTAAAGTAGACTACTTAAGAATTTGTTCCATTGTCTTTGGAACTGTTGGAAATGACACTGCTTGGCTAAGGCTGGTTTCACACTGCGGTCAGATCAGGTCAGATCAGGTCAGATCAGGTCAGATCAGGTCAGATCAGGTCAGATCAGGTCAGATCAGGTCAGATCAGGTCAGGTTTTGTGTTTCAAAACCAGGAGTGACTCCAAAACCTAGAACAGGTGTCAATCTTTCAATTATACTTTTTCTCTGCAAATTCCTCTCCTTGTTTTGGTACACAAACCTGATCGAACCTGATCAGTGAAAAACCGCAGTGTGAAACCAGCCTAAGGGTAGGTGCACACTGGCGGGTTATGGTCGGTTTAGATGTGTAAACCGCCGGTCGGTTTACATAAATTTCATGTAAATTTATGTTAATCCAAACCGGCGTTTGGATTAACATAGTAACCTATGTAAACCGACACCCGCTGTGCAGACACCGGCGGTTTACACATGCTCATCCGTTGCTAACCCGCTGGGTTCCCAGCGGGTTAGCAAAGAATGAGCGTGTTCTATAAACCGGCCGGTTCTGCAGCGGCTGCAAGCAGAATCATGTACTGCTTCCAGCCGCTGCAGAACCGCCGGCGCTAACCCGCTGGCCACCCGCCCGGCACCCGCCGCACATACCCGCCAGGAAGCCGGTGGACGGCTCTGGAGCTTCCTGGCGGGTCCGCCCAGCCGCCACCGACCAACCCGCCGGCCAGTCTGCACATACCCTTAGGCTATATTCACATGTACAGATGCCATCCTATTGTAATGGATCCAGCATTATAGAAAACTGGATAAGTTAAAAATGGAGCACAAATTAAACAAAATGGAATCTATCCATCAGTCCCCTATTGATTTTAAGCTCCACTAATGTGTTTTTTTTTATAGCACTACTGAAGTGGTGCTTTAAATGCAAGTTCCCTTTCTGATACTCACCTTCCGTTGACTTTTTTCTCTCCATCGGGCTCTGGTGAAAAGTGACCTACCGGCAGCTCCAGTGTTTCATGGAGTGCGCCGGACGTCACCTTTCAATACATCTGCATGGGAGCCTCTTTCAGGCCTCACTTTTGCTGTCACAGACATGTGCACTAAGCTCTTCTGACACAACTTCTGACTTCCGGTTACAGACAAAATATGATGCCGTGCACTGGGAGTGGAGTTGGTAAAAGATGAAGCCGCCAGAAGGAGTGTATATGACCAGGGTCTAGGGTCTTAAATTTAAAGCGTCACTTCAGCCGTGGAAAAAAGAGCCACTGGGATAATGTTTAAAAAAATGTTTTACATTGCAACTCATTTTTTTGGCTAAAAAAAAGTTGTGCAAAGTACACATTTTAATCAACAGAAGACATTTTATGACACTTCTGTTTCCATTCAAATTAATGACTCATATACTGGAACGTTTTATTTGTGTTTTTATGATTACAAAATGTATCCAAAAATGGAAGTAACTACTGGACATGTGATCAGATTCTAACGTCCCATAGACAGAAATGGATGGTCAGTGCTTGTATGCCTAGGGTCACACTTGGCATGCAGTTTTTCTGCATCTTCAAAAACTGGTTCCATTTTTGGAAATTGCCATTTTTGCATCTTAAAAATGCTATGCGTTAATGCATGCGTTAATGGAAGGTACCTATATGTACCATGCGTTAACGGATGCGTTTCCCATAGGGCCCATGTTAAAAAAAAATGCATAGCGTTTTTTACCAGTGCATTTTGACACTGCATTTTTTGCATCAGAGCCTATGGATCCGTTAAAATCATCAGTTTTTCAAGAGTTCTAAGTTGAAAAATTGATGCTTTTAACGGATCCAGGGCTCAAGTGTGACCCTAGCCTATGCCACTTCATTTATTCCTTGCAGCAGAAGGAGGAATGGCAAATCAGAATTGACATTCTTATGGTACCTTTACACGCCGCCACAACAGGATGGATACCAACGGCAACTTCACGTGCACGAGCACGGCCGAACGGTTACCAACGGGAACCGCACCCTCTATACACGCCGCCACAAGGTGCGCTACGCTACGCTACATCTACAGCTACATACATCGCCGGGTGTCGCAAGTAGCCGTCTGTAGCTCAGCGTACCAGCTTTACACACAGCCACCACAGAGTGATCTGGGAGCAACAAAGGCAGGACGTAAAACAAATAGGCGTGCCACAGACCTGTACGCCGCGCCCAAACCACAACCATTGGCCAACACTACGGAGTTGTGATTGGGCACGACGGAAAGGGCGGATGGCCGAGACGTGCCGTACTAGTGAACGGAGTGTGGCACGGAATAAGCGCTTGTGACATGGCGGAGCCTGGCGAATGCATCCAAATCGATGTTAATGGGTCACGCTAGAGCGGTGGCCAGTCACATATCCCGTGTGTATGAAAGTAGCGGTCCGGGGCTATGTGTGCGTAGTACAAGTGTTTGCCGTGTCACGCACGATCAGCGCTTGTGACAGCCGCGTGTGCAGATTGAACTGAGGTGCGTTTGTGTGCCACACATTAGCGTCTTACAAAAGACAGTATGTGCGTTTTCTGTCAAAAATCTGTGACAACTGTGGCGAAGTATGTGTATGTATACAGGCTGAATGGGGTTTAATATATGTGCTGACAGATGTGAATGTAGTGGATCAGCTTCCAAGGCACCAAGTCAAAGATCTGTGTGACAGTGTATTAGCAAACACCTGACAAGAATATGTCCTGCATCAATGTGCTGTGTGCAGGGGACCCTCTGCCTACAACAAAATAAAGGATCATGTACGCACAATGGCCACAAACACTGTTGGGCAAAAGACTTTCAGAAAAACATGGCTACCCACACATATTGTGTGCACAATCCCAGCCAATAGGTGGCTATGACATCCCAGGCCCCCACCCAACCCTGCATCACATTGCCCTCCTCCACCAAGTAATCAGGCTCACACAGATTATGTTGGATCCAACAGAAAAAGGTTTAATATATTGCATGAATCTTGACCTTGTCTTGTGCAAACAAAATATACATAAAGTAAAAACATTGTAGAATTCAAGAGCAGGTGACATTCATCAGGCAAATTCAATGGATAAGCAAATCACCACACATTGCAAACTGTGCATGGAAAAAATACAAAAATAACCTAAACTAACTAACTAAATAACTACATAATGAAAACTCATGCACATAATGAAAACAAAGAGAATGGAAAAGGTCAACCAAACATTAAAGGGGTGCAGCTAACCTGCTGTCACCTTCATTGAAAACACAAAAAGCAACTCCCAGAGCCAGCCACATTATATGGCCTGGTCCTGCCAGCTCACTGCACCAGACCCATTGAAGTAGGAGCAGTAAGCTTCTCTACTGTCCCTGGCCTCCTGCCGAGTGCGGCCATGGCTCTGCGGCTGGAGTGGCACAATCACATGGGCCTCATCACGCCAAGACCCTGGACGGAGCTCCCCTGTTGTAGCGTCTGCATTATCTACATAACCTCCTGGCGTGTATGATGCCCTATCCCTACGACGCAGGAAGTTATGTAGCACACAGCAGGCCACCACTACCGCGTCAATAGACTCCGGTTTCATATGTATAGGTGTATGAAAAATCCGGAATCTATTGGCCATTATCCCAAACGCATTTTCAACTACTCGGCGGGCCCGGGATAGCCGGTAGTTGAAAATGCGTCTCGCAGAAGTAAGGGCCCTCTGGGGATATGGCCGCAGTAGGTGTTCCTGAAGTGGGAAAGCTTCATCCGCCACAAACGCAAAGTTGAGATGTTCGGTCGTGTGCTCATTTGAGGGTAAGTTTAGCCCACCATTCCCTAGTAGTGTTGCCAAGGAGCTTAGGGCAAACACCCCCCCATCTGAGTTGCGACCAGGCATTCCAACATCCACGTAGAGGAACTCATAGTTGGCATCTACTACAGCCATGAGGATTATACTACAATACCCTTTGTAATTGTAATACAAAGAGCCAGAGTGGGCAGGTTTGGTAATCCTCACGTGCTTACCATCCAATGCCCCGCCACAGTTGGGGAAGTTCCACCGGGTTTCAAACCCTTGGGCCACTTCCAGCCATTCTGCAGCGGTTAATGGCATTTTCATGTAGGCTGGCTGCAGAGCTCTCCAGATGGCCCAACACGTTTCAGGGATCAGGCGGCTCAGCAGGGGCAGGGAGACACGTGACACGTATGTGAGGGATGTCATGGACTGCCCTGTAGCCAGGAACCGCAAAGTGATCGCCAACCGCTCAGCAGCTGATACTGATGGGCGCATTATAGTGTCCTGACGCGCTATCATTGGCCCAACACGCTCCAATAGGAAGGTGAAACAGTCCTCGGGCATACGGAGATAGTTTCGGTAATCATCAGGACAGTTAAGCTCCAGCTCCCGCAACAGCTGCATGTGGCCCCGGGTTTCCCGCCTCAGAAGCCAATCACGGGTCCACATCCGCCGCTGTCTGCGCCTCATCAACCTTTCATACCGATCCTGATACCACATTTGCTCTTCCACCAACGCAAGAGCCACGATAACATTGCGGTCATGGATATTCTGCATCCTCAATATCAGCACCTGTAGATGTGAAAGCACAACATGAGTACATAGACCAAAATGTGTGAAA
Source organism: Allobates femoralis (assembly GCA_033576535.1). NCBI lineage: Eukaryota > Metazoa > Chordata > Amphibia > Anura > Aromobatidae > Allobates > Allobates femoralis. The sequence goes on from JARQOC010001412.1 coordinate 8,096, forward strand.
GTCAGCAGGTTCAGCAACCCACACCTCTTTTCCATTACACACTATAGCCAAGAGGATGGGATCTCTTGTGTGGGCCCAAAACACAACCCTGAAGCAAGGACGGCAAACACCCAGTAGTCACCCCAAACAACATGGCACACGGCGATTGAGAGTGGCCTCCTCTACATCAACGTCAATGGGAGCTCCCAAAATTCACACATCTGCACCTAGGTGAGTTAGAAAGGGACATGTGTCACCAATAATGTTGGTCAAACAGGTCCCATAATCCATTACACAGCCCATAATGTCAATTGATTACAGTAAAAATGAGAAGAATAACGAATGTGACGTACCCCGATATGGAAGGTTGAGGAAGGCTACATGAACCAAACAACATTGCACATGACTGCGGATGGTTACCCATGGTGTAATTGGTTTTTGAAGGTGTCATTTTAAATACACATGTATGCCATGTCTGGCGCCCAACACCTCAAAGCCCTGTGTCATCCCATTCCCGTTGAACACAGTCTCCATTGGCCACAACCAGTATGCAGAAATCGATCCAGTCGACATGAGTGACACAGTTCCGTCTACAGTCATGCATCCATTCTCCTGTATGTTGTCTGCAAACAAACACAGCAATGTATCTCAACAAAAGTGTCAAGGCCCACACAAAATGCCGTATCCTAACCCACACACTACACTATATGTCGTCCCCTACAATACAAACCCTATATCGGCCGCTACACCAGTCTCCGGCGCTCTCCAAGAACATCAACATATGCACCCCACCCTGCGCCAATTCCATGTGTGTCCACAAAAACTTACCTAATGGGTCTGGCCAGCAAGCGTAATGTTTGGCGGGATGGCCAACTTTTAAAGGGCCGCCAACCTATCACGATTCAGCGATCTCCACCAATTAGCGGAAGGCAAATCCGCACCCAGGTGCCCCTTCAGGATGTGCATTATTGTGTCCGCTGTGATTGGTGTCCCGGACTATAAAGGCAGGTCAATGGCCACTGCTCCGTGTCCAGACGTCGATGTGCATTGAGCTACTAGTGTCCTGTTTGACTTCTGTTGCTCTGACGGTAAGCCTCTTTAGCGGTTTGTAAGAAAATGTAATGAACGCAGCTGGTTCTGGCACAGGCAGCTTAGGCGATGTGTGTATGGCCATGTTTGAAGCGGCATGCAAATATTGAACACGTAATATTAAATATGTGAACCTTATTCTGTGTCGCCCAGTAGCCAGGTAGTGCCTCTACTTATATAGTGTAAGTATGTATTGCACCTTCTGCTTTTTGGCAATGGTAAAAGAGCACGCTGTTATTTCTTTGGCTGGTACTTCACATCAACATTTCAGGGGTGGTAGAATTGTGGCGGACATTCCAGGGATGTTGGGTACATGTGTTAAAATGGGACTTCCACGTCTGGAGGAACACCTACATGATCATCTGGGTGCACATTACATGTAGTATGTGCAGTGTTGCCACACACCCAGCCCGCCTTTCTGATATAGTGACCCTTACCATTGTGGACACTGGCCAGGTACTAGTTAGCACACAACGTGTTAGGTCACATGTTGCCCTCTACAGGTATGTACGCACACACCGTGTCAAGGTGTGTTGCAATAGGTACATTGGGGACAGAAATCATGTTTGAAACATCTGTAGGTGGACACCGATATCCAGTGCTTGAGATTGGCTGCATACATGTGTTTGAGTTAGTAGCGGTCTGAGATTGAGAAAATGGCACACTCATGGCCAGTTTCACTCCACAAAATAGCTGCATAGATGATCACTGTAGAAAGTTAATGATTATGTGTATGATTGTGGCAAGTTTTGAAATGTCGGTATGCCTTGTGTTGTGACTGTTTTTTTTTGGTTAATTTTTCATCGGCAGATGCCGACGGGTACTGTGGAATTGGAATCCCAGCTTCTCACGGAGTATCAGCGGCACGAATGTTTGTGGCGCAGCTCGCTGCCCGAATATAAAAATCGGGCAGCGAGGGCCGAGGCCTACAGGAGTCTTGTGGCTCTGGCAAATCGCTTGGAGCCAAGGGTAGGCAAGACGTGGGACCAGCAAATGGTGGCACTTAAGATCAAAAACATGAGGTCGGCGTTCATGCGGGCTCACATTCAGTACCAGCGTCGTCGCTCAGGGGCTGGAGCAGAGGAGGTACCATCACCTACCCTATGGTACTATCCCCTGTTCACCTTCATCCTGGGCGAGGTTCGCCCGCATCGAACGACCACCAACTGCCCCGTTGCCGCGTCCCATGTAGGCCCGGCTGCATCACCACCTGCGCCACAGGAGGTGGGTAATTGTGTGACAGTGGTGGGCCACAATGTTTCCTTCACATGTGTGTTTCGATAAATCCTTCACACCAAATGTGTTGCCATATTTACCTCCTTGCTGCGGCACACCTTGGGGTGTCAATCTATCTGCCCCCTTCCATGACTTACCAGACTTTTCTATTCTATGCTTCCAGCCGTATTGCAATGTTGCTTCTTCCACAACATCTTGGTATGTTTAGGTTAGTTATTTAAGGGTTTCAAGATAGCAGGTGGTTTGTTCTCAAACAGCCACATAGTACCATGTAGTAAATGGTGCTGTCTCACATGTGTGTTGGCTTTGTTGCCAGTGGGTTAAAGGTAATTGAGTGAGGGGTGGATTCTCACCATAAAGGAGTCCTAATGGGAAGGTGCCCAATATGTGTCATTGGCCAGCACAGCCCCCAGTATCAAGGTGTTGTGGTGACATGTCCTAATATTGGATTACGGCTACGTGACAAACAACTAATTATGTATTTAGCTGAGCTCCTGGAATGGTCGAGGTGAGTGTACAGGAGAACCACTGGTGTTGGGGTCTTGAACCTTATTTGCTTTACTGTGTTATTCCTCATTTTGCATTCTGGTAGTTGGGCTTGGTGTGTGTGGGAGTGGTATATAGAGTCCTGTTGTGAATGTATACAGTTGATATAGCCTCCACTAATGGATTTTTTTTTTATTTTTTCCCCACCCACAGGCCCCAGAAGAGGACGGCTCCATTGCCGAGGATTCTGTTGCTGATGATGCTCAGCCCATGACATCTGGGGCTGAGCAGGAGGGCGCGGCGAGTGATGTGGGTCCAGGCCCAGGTCCCAGCTCCGGGATCCGTCGCCGCCGACGTCCTGCACCACCTGAGACGGAGCTGGCGACCTGGGCCCGACGCGTGTTGTTGGATGAACAACGGACCCACATGGACCCCGACGCCCTCTACATGAGCAACAGAATGCGAGGGATGGATCCGCTCCAGAAGAAGATCCTTCTGAGGGTGTTCCACAATGCCGCTGATGCTGCCGATGATGGGGCCCTTCAATGGGGCTGCCACGTCCCCTCCCCCATGCAACACACCTTGTGGCCCCTTTCACCAGCTGCCCCATCTCGGCCCGTGAGAAGACCGGCCCCGCCACAGTCACCCCATCCCCCCTCAACACATCGTCGTTCAACCAGACGTTCTGGGGCAGGTCGGGGCTGCCCTCAGAGGAGGGGGATGCGGCATTGTCAGAGCCGACAGAAGAGGAGTAATTTGGACACTAGTAGCCAATGCACAGAATTGGCAGTCTGGACTTTATAATTTCAGGAATTGCGTTTTATATGTATATTTTGTTTATTGATTTTTGGCCAAAATTAGTGGGTTTTTTTTAATTTTTTTTTCCACTAAAATTCTATTATTTGTAATTTATTTTAAATTCCAGGCTGGAATAAATTTTATTTATTAACACAATTGTGTATTCATTTCAGAATAAGGATTGTGTGGGTTTTTGGGGGTGAATGTAATTGTGGCCAATAATAGGTTTCCCCAAGCCACACAATATGGGCCAGTGCTCGCTCAGCAGGATCACCATCGGTTCATTTGGAATGTCTTAGCACATTCACAAAGGGATGTTGTGATGTGCCTCACATAGTTAGGTTATGGTGAGGTTTGGTCACCAAATATTAGTAAGGTCACATGAAGGAGCGTATAACAAAGTTAGAACAGCATTTTATTGTAAACATACATGTGTCACAGACATTTGCCATCATACAAGGAAGGCTTAGGCCAGATGGGGCTAGCCAGTCCACACTTGTGATGGTCCCAATGTGGGACAGTATAGGGATTGTAGGCCAGATGGGGCTAGCCGGTCCACACTTGTGATGGTCCCATTGTGGGACAGTATAGGGATTGTAGGCCAGATGGGGCTAGCCAGTCCACACTTGTGATGGTCCCAATGTGGGACAGTATAGGGATTGTAGGCCAGATGGGGCTAGCCAGTCCACACTTGTGATGGTCCCAATGTGGGACAGTATAGGGATTGTAGGCCAGATGGGGCTAGCCAGTCCACACTTGTGATGGTCCCAATGTGGGACACTATAAGAAAAGAGCCCAACGGGGGCAAAAAAAAATACAAACCAATATTTTCACTTTTGCAAGGCAACAAGCCAACGTGTGAAAATTTTAGGGTCCAACAAGGACAACTGTTTGTGGGGCCATGTTTGGCCAGGATACAATGCATCCCTCAAATTCATGGGTGTGAACCATGGTGTGGGTGTAGGTCCGCCAGCATTTGAGCCAGGCGGCCAAGGTCCTGCAGGCCACGCTGTAGAGCCGTGGTCAAACGGGCCACAAATGCCTGATGGGCCTGGATGAATTCCTCCATGGTAGGGGCACCTGTATTGGGAGTAAACACAAACTTTATTACACACTCGTCACTGCTGATGGTTAGTCATGACTGGCCGCAACCATCCACTTACCCTGTTCCTCCAAATCCAGTTCACCATCAGACGGGGAGGGAGATGGGGTCAAGCTCCATCCATATGAGCCCGCACGTTCACCATCTGGAAAAAGGGAGAACCAACATGGTTTACTTTGTTTACATAAATTGTTTGGCCCCAGATGAAATTGAAGCAACAGTGTGCAGGGTGTCTGTGGCAACATAACACACTTACCACCATAGTCACTGTGTGGGGACATGGTCACCCCAGGACTCGCCACTGAGCTGGAGACAGTGGGAGGTGGTGTTACTCCCGGGCTGGGGCTCCGTGGCCACATTATGTGGTTCAGGGGTAACAGTGGTCCTGGGCTACGGGGCAAAGACTCCTCTGGGCCGCCAGGTACTTGCTGCTCCTCGCCCTCCTGTGGGGAGTTGATGTGTTCCTCCAGCAGCCAGGCAGATGGGGACAGCTGGTCACACTCCAGCGGGCTGCCAGGTGCGGACTGGTCCTCCACGTCCTCTGTCCCGGTGGGTGACGGGACGTCTGGCTCCTGAGGCCCGGGGGAAGGTGTTGACCCTGGGGACAAGGGTGCCACTTGAGGCTGATGTGGTGGGGTTCTTGATGGGCCACCTGGGGGTGGGCCATGGGGCCCTTCTTCTGATGAGGATTCAGCATCTAGTTTGAAATTTGAACATAAAAGACGTAATAAGATCATGCCTACACATTGTTGTCCTACAAAGAGCTTGTGTGGGTATGTATTTGACGGCTATGGCTGGGGTCACACACACACAGATATGTGGCCAGATATTGTTGACAGATCTCTGGTTGCAGTGAAAGCATGGACACATTGTTCCATTTTGAGGCTCTCTCCAAATGTCAACATGTGACCATGATTTGACTGCAAACAGAGATGTGCAAACAATATGTGGGCAGATATCTGTGTGTGTGACCCCAGCCTTACTTAGCATCAACCAGGTGATGCTGGATGCATACACTCATGTTGTATGCATGGACTGTGCGTGTGAGACATTTTTAGGCCTGACTGGATGAGCACAACACTGTGAAGATGTGTTTGATTGTGTAGGCCACACTGTCCCTTGTCATATGTTTCCATCATTTTTTGTGTATTGTGGGACATGCACATGTGGCGGTGTGTGTTTTGGGGCAACAATTACTCACCACGCAGCCTGGCAATCCTGGCACGGATGTCCAGTATGCGACCTGGGCACTTGTGCTTCAAGTCAGCGATCTTTTTTTGGATCGCTTTTACTGTCCTCTGTACCCCCAGTTGGCAGAGCAGGGCCCGCTGGATCCGCCGCACGGTGCACCGATTGCGCAGCCTGGGGTGGCGGTGGTGATGGTGGCCCCAATAGTCCCGACGGTCACAATGATCAATGAGGATGATCAGCTCCGCCATCCCCCATGTTGCGGCGCGGTGCACGGCTGCCATGACTGCTATGGTGTGTGCAGAGGCGGGGCTGGCACCTTGCAGGCAGAGTGAAAATGAAACCAACGTCATGACGTCATTACGACCGCTGTGGGGGTGACGCACCTTTATAAGTAGCCCAACACGCAGTGACTCGGCCGACACACTTATGCGGCCCCTACTGCAGAAGACCCACAGTGCAGTCCGTACAACACGGCTCTGATCTGTCTACTGGGTAATCTCCTCCGATGTGGTATGGGATTGTGTGCATCTGTGTGCGCGCTGCGCGCACTGCCAGACCCGGAACACTTCTACGGCAGCTGCTGTGCAATAAGCCAGAGCGGTACGTAACACACACTTGTGCGCTGTGTCCCGCATTATTCGTTTTCATGTTGATAGGATGTGCACACTGTATGTAGATCATGGGCCATTTATGATTTTACGTTCAAGTGTGTGTCCGCGTAATTGTACTACTATCTGATCGTGCATACGGCGCGTATGTGTAGTGCTGAAGGGACAGCTCATCCAAGATGGAGGGCTGTGAGGCAAGGGCCAATCGTAACGCAGCATCTTCCACCAATGATCGCTGAAGGGGCGCGGTATCACGCAGCATGGGTGACGCCTTAGCCACATTGCAGCTACATCGCCGGGTGTCCAGAGTTCCCTTCTGTAGCTTCTTTACACGCCGATACAGCTCGCTACAATCGGCGATGTTGCCATATGTTTATGGGCAGTGCACGGATACAGAGGTATCTGTAGCCGGCTGTGTCGTCCCGTCTTCAGACGCCGCTACTACGGGCAATATTGGCTCGACAAGCTACATTTGTAGCCTGTAGCGGGTTGTATCCATCCTGTTGTGGCGGCGTGTAAAGGTACCATTAGGCCACGTGCACACGCTGAGAATTTGATTTTTTACCTCAGGATTTGTAGCCAAAACCAGGAGTGGAGGATTAAATACAGAGGTAGTGATGTGTTTCTATTAGATTTTTCCTCTGATTGCTCCACTCCTGGTTTTGTCTACAAATCCTGCGGTAAAAAACTCAGCAAATACTGAACGTGTGCACATGGCCTAAAGGTACCGTTACACAACGCAATATCGATTTGATATCGCCTGCAATTTCACGGGAGCGCGCACGTTTTTGGCACTTTTCCAAGATTGCCTTGTAGTTGTCACACGGGGAGATATCGTAGGCAACGCAAGTAGGATGGTGAAAGCAACTTTCGTTCGCTGGGTATGAGAAATCCTGCGAGCGATATTTTTCAATGTAATGAATAGGGGAAATTGCTTGCAACATCGCAATTAAGGTGTCACACTGAGCGATCCTACCACATCGCTTATGCAATATCGCCTGATTTAATTGTCTGCACATAAATCAGGCGATGTCGCTCCAGCGATAAATTGCAGTCGCATCGCCCTGTTACACGACACAACGCCCTCACTATATTGATTGCAATTGACCACAGCACGTGACTTTGGTGCGCTATTGCAGGCGATATTGCATCATGTAATAGTACCTTAGGGCCTCGTGCACACGTATTAGTATTTGGTGAGGTTTTATCTCAGTATTTGTAAAGGCCCAGTTAGGCTAGGGTCACATTTGCGTTAGCAAATGCAGATCCTGATCCGGTTTAGAGCTGTCAAAAAGCTCAAAATCGGATCAGGATCCGCAGCCCATAGGAGCCCATTATATAACAAGATTGCACTACATGCAATCCGGTATCGGCATTCGGTTTCGTTGCCTGCGGTAAAAATCATGCAGGCAACAGTTTTCGCACAGTTTTCTCATCCCTATTCTGGTTTTGAAAAGTAAACCGCAAATGTGAGTGGAACCGGGTTGCGGCACCCAGATCATAAACCACAGCACACAATACGGACAAAATCGGATTGTCCCGGATTGTGTCGGATCCGGCACAATCCAGCCCACAATAACATAGGAGTCAATGAGCGCCGGTTTGAGCCGGAACCGGAAGAATCCGATTTTAGCTGAATTCATTCCCCGCCTCAAAACCCATGCAGGAAAGACGGGGAAGATCTGCATCCGCCCACCAGAATCAACATTAAGGTGCAATCCGGATACCGCTTGCGGATTTAGGAACACATTTTGTAGGCAAAATGTGTCTGAAGGCACTTGCGATCACCACATCCGGATCTGAATGCGGTAACCGCAATTAGCCTTCCAAGTGTGACCCTAGCCTTACACACACAGATAATTGTGCAGAGATTGTTCGCAGATCTCTGGTTGCAGTGAAATCATGGACACATTGTTCCATTTTGTGGCCGTATACAAATGTAATAATGTGTCCATGATTTCACTGCAACCAGAGATCTGCGAACAATCTTTGCACAGTTATCTGTATGTGTAACTGGGCCTTAAGACAAAACCAGAAATGGGTGGAAAATACAAAAGTGGTGACGTGTTTCTATTATATTTTTCCTCTGATTGTTCCACTCTTAGTTTTGGCTTACAAGTACTGACCCCTCATGGGGGGTCCGAGGCCAGCAGGGCCCAATAAAATACCAGGCCAGCTGCCATCACCCTGCCCTGGCTGCCCTAACTACCCCCCCACTGGCCCGGAGGGGTACCATACACCAGCCAGCCGTCGTCACTCTGCTCTTGCCCTGACTGCCCCCCCTCGGCCAGTGTGGATCCATACACCAGCGGCCAGCTGTCATCACCCTGCCCAGGTCCTGACTGCCCCCCACCCACTGGCCCAGCGCTGGGGGCCCCATACATCAGCAGCCAGCCACCATCACCCTGCCCTGACTGACCCCCACCGCCGTTATGACACAAACTCACCGCAAGGAAAGTCTGGACCACTGATGACGTCATCACTGTGCTCCAGGCTTCAAAACTGCCGACGCCAAATTACTGAAGCTTGGAGGTTATGGAAGGAACAGATACACACGGCTCCTCTACGTACACAACGTACACACGCGGCACTGTACACCTAGATATACACACACTTGCATGGAGCAGACCAGTGTGTACGAGGTGTACGGAGAAAATCCGAGTGTGTACAAGATGTACGGAGCGAAGCCGAGTGTGTACGAGGTGTATGGAGCTGAGCTGAGTGTGAACGAGGTGTACGGAGCGGACCCGAGTGTGTACAAGGTGTACGGAACAGAGCCGAGAGTGTATGAGGTGTACGAAGCAGAGCTGAGTGTGAACGAGGTGTACGGAGTGGAGCCGAGTGTGTTCAAGGTGTACGGAACAGAGCTGAGAGTGTACGAGGTGTATGGAGCTGGTGTGTGTACGAGGTGTACGGAGCAGAGCCGAGAGTGTACGAGATGTATGGAGCAGAGCCGAGAGTGTTCGAGGTGTACGGAGTGGAGCCGAGAGTGTGTGAAGTGTACAGAGCGGAGCTGAGAGTGTACACAGCAAAGCCGAGAGTGTATGAGGTGTACAGAGCAGAGCCAAGAGTGTATGAGGTGTACCCATAGGCCATTTGTGCTGCCTTTACTGTCTTATTACTAACTGAAAAAGACCTAGGTCTTAATCAAGGAATGAATTCTCAGATCCAGTCAAAGTAATATTAACAAATTTAATCTTTATTCTCAATAAAACATAAAATCAATATCAGAGCTAATTCACAAGGGAAAACCACATAGCACAGTAATAATCCATCAATAATACAGACTAACATAAATATTGCACAAAGCCTATGTAAACAAGACAATACCTCAAAAAATACATCCATAAGCATAGAAGCACCCTTGATGGCTTCCTATTGGATCTATATCCAAATAAACATCATCTCCCTGATGTAAATCTTTCTTCCTCAGAATGAGGGTGGCTTACAAAGTATACAGTATCTCAAAGAGGTATTCCAATCCTATATATAGAGGGTTAAATATTAGTTACCTGTTATAATGGAATGCTGTGCCTGGGCTTCCCACCCCTACGCCGTTTCGCTATGGAGCTTCTTCCGGGGGTGTGCTAAACTGAGGCAGTATGGGCTTTTTTATATCCCCCACACACTGCACGTCATCCAAAAATACAACAAACATATAAAAATATATCTCATTCTAAGGACATTGTTATTAAACTCGGTCAGTCATTCTTCCTCTTCATGATCTCCAAATTCATCCAATATCTATCCACTGGAGACAATATCAACTTATATCAAATATAGACAATAAAAACAAATATTAATATCTCAATAGTATTTATAGAACATTAAAATGAAAGCCCAATCTTGATCCTCATTATCAACTGATACACCTATGCTAACCTAATACAGATAAAAAAATTATTATAAAAAGGCACCAAATCCCTGGTTCTCACTCAGCCCCTGGGGTGCCATAGTACCTAATCTATATATCCAGCGGCTTTCAATCTGAGCCAACCTGTGGCTTAGATCTCCTCTCCTTGGTCCAAGATCTAATTGATCAATCACCTTAAATTTAAGTAGAGTAGGGTTACATTGATGGAATATTTTAAAATGCCTTGGAAGAGTTTTTAGCTTGGACACATCCATTTCTTTCTTAGCTTTCTCTATGTCCAAATAATGTTCTCTTATTTGGATTCTCGCTTCCCTACTTGTCATTCCCACATAGAGTTTTTTACACGGACATTCCCCTACATAGATAATCCCTTTTGATGAGCAGGTCAGATGTTTCAAAATCTTAAAACTCCTAGTTCGTTCTTGATTCTCAAAGGTCTTAGACTTAATACAACTACCACAGGCCTTACACAATCCACAGGGGAAAAAACCTTGAAGTTCTTTCCGTTCAGAGAGTCCATTCTTTCCTGGCTGGTAATGGCTATGCACTAAGACATCTTTCAAGTTTCTAGAGCGCCTGGCTACCATAGAAGGGTTTTCCGGAAGAACCTTTTTTAATACTGGATCAGTGCGTAGCACTGACCAATGTTTATACAAAAAATGCTTTAAATCATTCCACTTGTTATTAAGTTTTAATAACAATGTCCTTAGAATGAGATATCTAATATATAAAGCTGAATGTGTGTGTTTATGTATGTATGTGTGTATGTATGTATGTCCGGGATTGGCATCTACACCGTCGCAACTACAGCCACAAAATTTTGCACAGTCACACGTCTGGACCCCGAGAGCGTCATAGGCTATGTTATGAGGCGAAATTTTAACCCCGCGCGTTCCAGTTCACCAAACAATTTTGCCCCTATCTACATAATGGGGAAAAAGTAAATGGAAAAGTGTTGGAGGAAAATCGACAGCTGTCAGCTATAGCCACAAAATTTTGCACAATCACACGTCTGGACCCCGGGAGCGTCATAGGCTATGTTGTGAGGCGAAATTTTAACCCTGCGCATTCCAATTCACCAAACAATTTTGCCCCTATCTACATAATGGGGAAAAAGGGAAAGGAAAAGTGTTGGAGGAAAATCGACAGCTGTCAGTTATAGCCACAAAATTTTGCACAATCACACGTCTGGACCCCGGGAGCGTCATAGGCTATGTTGTGAGGCGAAATTTTAACCCTGCGCATTCCAATTCACCAAACAATTTTGCCCCTATCTACATAATGGGGAAAAAGTGAAAGGAAATGTGTTGGAGGAAAATTGACAACTACCAGATGTGAACAAGGGGGACTTAAAGAATGAGAGCAATGCCGCCAAACAGTATATACCATACAGTTGCTAAGGTGGGGCCCCGACATAGGATACTCACCACACACGGGGATATGAACACACACACAAAATGCGCCTCACACTACCACGTGCTTGAACACATTGTGGAGACCCGGGGGTCAGTGGGTGCTCTCGTCCGCAGGCCCAGCCGCCTTTACAAAGACAACGTGGACCAGGGTTCATCCCCAACTGAACGCCCGAGCTCCTTAACCGTGAGCGGAACACTACTCAGACAACACAGGGTGAGGGAACCACAATAACAAGGCTTTATTGGATCCCCAAACAGTTAACAGCATATAACGCATAACCAAGCACAACACATAAATGTAACAGGCAACAGAGTCTCACCCTTCCGCTGGCTCACCAGGGTATAGAATATAGCACAGCAAAGTCTGTAGCCAGGTGACTGTATCGTCCCAACCTGGGTTGCTTCCTTGTCCTTAAGCAGTCTATCACAGCCGAATCCGATAATCCGATACTGAAGTCCTTGTGGTTCTTTAGTCCGTGTTCTGATCCCCTTGGTCGGCACCGAAATGCCTAGGCCTAGGGTTATGGCTCGCTAACCGGATCCGAAGACCCTAGATTAGCTGCCTGTATCCAATCTTCAATCTCCAATCTCCAATCCAGTGGACCTCAAGCCGGGACCGAAATCCCTAGACTGAGGCCACTAGACAGAATCTAACTCCAATCTGCTGGTCAAAGTGAACAGTCCTCCTTATATACCTAAGCCCTCATTGTAGGATATTGGGGACATCACGATTGGTGCAATAACACAGTCTTTTCATTGGCTGAACTCCAATCCTCATTTAACATATTTTAGTATTATTGCAATCCAAATGCTGATTGATATAGCACCTAGCAGTGATACAATGGAATGTTAGTATGAGACATTGAGTCTGCAATCAATGACACTTAAACAATAGTGGCTGGGGCCCCTGTACATGGAATCAACATTCACAGGGTAATAGACAATGGACAATTAGCATAATTAAGTTCTCTGGCCTGCTATGACAAACAAGTTAGATAATTACATTACCTTGCTAAACTTACACCAGTCATCTGTAAAAATACTGTAGGAAATTCTCCTTGGCCAATACAAGTTTACAAGCCAATATACAATATGATATGTCTGGGTTACATAAGAAATCATCATATGTCCTACATTGAAGGAGTCCAATTCGTCACACACATATACCACCCTCAGCACACATTTCACCACACATACACCAACCTCACCACATAATCGCCCTAAAACACACACAAGTCTGGTATTATCCTTCAACAATAAAAATCTGATTAATAAGCAGCAAAACTACAAGAGAAACAAATGTACCATATAGGAAATACGGCAGCTGTCAGTCACATGACCTGTCTATTATGTGTATGTGTGAGCTAATATATACTGTCAGGGGGGAGGGTTTCCTGTTGCCTGGGGATTTATCAGGCTGCCAATAGCAACCAATCACAGCTCAGCTTCTATTTTGCTACTGTTAATCTGAGCTCTGATTGGTTAATATAGACAACAAAGGACATTCTCAGTAAAGCTTCTGTGAGGTAATAGGATGTCTGTGAGGTAATAGGATGTCAGTTAGGGTGTGTTGGTGGAAAGGCTGATTTCAGTCACATTACCTCTATGTGAGAGGATATAGAAACTGCCAGTTACAGACTATTTTTACCACAATAATGCCTCATAAAAAAAGGAGTTCCTTGGCAAGAATGTCAGCTGATGTAAAAAGAAGAGCTGCATTACGGGTGAGTGAAAAATGTGAAGACTGAGAAACAAGGCTGACACACATGAGAACAGCAGCTGCTTCCTCAAGGGCCAATGAACTTTCTGAGGAGAGGGAAGCGAGGCTTGCAGACATGAAAACAAGAGCTGCTTCCTCAAGGGCCAATGAACTTTCTGAGGAGAGGGAAGCGAGGATCCACCAAAGCTGTGTAATGGAACAAGACTCTTGATTAAGAACCTGTTTCCACATGTAATTGAGGCAACCATTTTGATAGGATGTGCCACAGGAGAAGATGTTTTCATTCCAACAATTCCTCTTATTCCATCTGATTTGCCTTTTGATTTTAAACGCCTCCAGTTTCCTGTTCGACTGGCATTTGCTTTGTCCATCAACAAGGCTCAGGGACAGTCTTTGAAAGTAGTTGGAATTGATTTACAATCTCCATGCTTTTCTCATGGTCAACTTTATGTGGCTTGTTCAAGAGTTGGAACAGCCAAAATCTGTTCGTCTTTGCACCTGAAGGAAGAACTAAGAATGTCGTCTATCAAAAGGCTCTCGAATAAGGAGTAGAAGATTACTTCACATTACTTGGCCAATTTAGTTAAATTTGTGTGGAATATCTGTGGTGTTGAAATATATGTTGTGAAATGCTTCTATTAGCTTAGTTTTTGCCTTTTAATAATTACATTTCTATCGATTTGTTTTGTGGTTTTTGTGTGCTGAATACATTTTTGTTAACACATTCTATTTTGTTAACAGCAGTTATTAACCCGGGCGAAGCCGGGTAGTACAGCTAGTATTTTTATATATTGTATATTTTCATTAATAATTTTGCACCAATAGCATTTTAATATCTTTTTGAGATAAGGTATGCTTTTTAGGATAATCACCTCACATTGGGATTATATATTGTCCTGTTTTTTGTTTTTTGTTTGGGATATTTCTTTATTATATATGTCACAATTTATACTCTATAGGTTCAAGACTTATCTAATTATTATAGCACTAAGCACTTTAAATATACGATCTTGTTCTACACATTTGTCTATTTCTAGTGGGAAAAGAAATCGTCAATTCTAATAAATATCTTCCTTGTACCTTTAAAAATCTTTACAACTACCATGACAACCGATGCTAGTATTCGGAATACGTGCATTGGTAGTTTTTCTAGCTCTCGTCATGTGATTATTATCACATGACGATCTCCTTGGAGACAACAATAGCGTTGTTCCTCCCCTTATTCCCTCACTGGTGCGCGTGTGCGGTCCGGCTCCAATGACATGGCACGCCATATCCGGCGGATGTATGCTGCGTGTTTACACACGCTGCCGCCGGAAGGCATGGATAATGCCCGGAGGCTCGGTCCCACCGTTCCAATGATAGTGAGGCAATTTGGATGACGTGCAGCGTGTGGGGGATATAAAAAAGCCCATACTCCCTCAGTTTAGCACGCCCCCGGAAGAAGCTCCATAGCGAAACGACGTAGGGGTGGGAAGCCCAGGCACAGCATTCCATTATAACAGGTAACTAATATTTAACCCTCTATATATAGGACTGGAATACCTCTTTGAGATACTGTATACTTTGTAAGCCACCCTCATTCTGAGGAAGAAAGATTTACATCAGGGAGTTGATGTTTATTTGGATATAGATCCAATAGGAAGCCATTAAGGGTGCTTCTATGCTTATGGATGTATTTTTTGAGGTATTGTCTTGTTTACATGGGCTTTGTGCAATATTTATGTTAGTCTGTATTATTGATGGATTATTACTGTGCTATGTGCTTTTCCCTTGTGAATTAGCTCTGATATTGATTTTATGTTTTATTGAGAATAAAGATTAAATTTGTTAATATTACTTTGACTGGATCTGAGAATTCATTCCTTGATTAAGACCTAGGTCTTTTTCAGTTAGTAATAGTTTTGGTGGAGTGATCACATTTTAACTGAGGACTGGTTGTTATATGGTCTTTACTGTCTTAGCAGTGCACTGCTGGGCTGGCTGTCGGCCACCACCACCTGTGGCTGCGCTCCTCCTGTCTGGCTGCCGGCTCCACCATGTGCTGGGGCATCTAGTCTGTACTTTCCCAGCCTCTCTTTGTTCTGGTGGGTGGGGGTGGGCGGGCTGGGCCCCCTGTACAGAGTAACACACTCTTAAGAGGGTCGGTGGACCTGGGCGCCCCTCTGTGCAGTGAGCCCTGGTGGGTGGGCGGGGATGGGAGGGCCAGTCCCCCGATACAATAACACACACTGGTAAGAGCTACCATAGGTGCATTTAGGCTGCTGCTAATGTCACATGGCCTCTCAGTGCACAGAGACACGCACTGAGTCACAGATGGCTCACAGTGCTCACTAGTGCAGGTCTGCTGGCTGCTGCAGCTGCTGTGCTGGGCGCAGGCTGACTAAAGGCAAAACACAGCCTCAGTGTCAGCATGTGCTGGCCGGGGGGGTGGGCCTCCTTGCTTCAAAGACCATGCCCCCCACTGACACGGCCGGGGCCCCCCTGCCCCTGTTCCAATGGCCATGCTCCCTCCAACGGCGAGGGCCCCTGACTTGAGGCAGAGCTCTAAGGCCCTAGTGGCAGCTCCGGAAAACAGTTATGTGTAGAATTATGGAATTAATAGTGCTCTGTAAGTGAATAAATTATTATTATTATTATTATTATTATTATTATTATTACAGAAATTGCACTACAAAACTTGGTCTTCATTCAGTGATGACTCTTTTTTGATTGTCTCTTGTAATCCTGGATTGGATCATCATCTTGATATCTTTTCTCCATAGCCACCATATCTTGGTGAAATGTCTCAATGTACTCATTGCTCACTGCTCCTCAGTGTGGTAGGAAAATGTCTACATGTAAATGTAAGAAACTCATCTTTAAGGATATTACAGCCAAAATCCTTTTGAGGAAATTTTCCACCAACTCTTCATAGTTATCTGCTTTTGAGTTTTCCAAAAAATTAGGTACCACTAATGTAAATGCTACCCTGGCAGCCTTTTCCTAGCCATGCAAAAAACATAATGACTCCTAATCTTGAAGAATCTTGAAAATCTGAGGTTCAAAAAAGACTCCTTTTTTTCATCTTCTTTGGACTGTAGTAGGTACTGTGTTCTTTTCTTTGTAGACTTCATTCCATTTTTGGTAACTAGTAGAATGGTGTGCTTTATCAAAAAGCCCTTTCTTGGACTTTATAAAATATAACGGGAGACAATAGAGGCGCAATCGTGCCCTATCACTGGGTATAGAGTAGGGTCTTATAGGTACAAACAGGTTTACACTAACCTGGTCCAGTTGTGATTCCCACAACTGGAGTAAAGGCTTTGGTTTAGGGTTGTAGGCTGCCGCTGGACTTCCACCTCCACAAGATAGTGGGTACTTCAGAACTTCAGGGATTAAAAGGTGTGCTACAGTCCGCGCTGCCCGGTCATCCAAGGAAAAACACAAGGGAAGCAATGTTCCAAGTGGATAAGTTTCTTTATTCTTCAAAACCAACGCGTTTCGGCTCCCAATCCTGGTGCCGTCCTCAGGGTATGAATACCCTGAGGACGGCACCAGGATTGGGAGCCGAAACGCGTTGGTTTTGAAGAATAAAGAAACTTATCCACTTGGAACATTGCTTCCCTTGTGTTTTTCCTTGGATGACCGGGCAGCGCGGACTGTAGCACACCTTTTAATCCCTGAAGTTCTTTCTTGGACTTATCTGTCCACAAGATGCTTTCTCAGAAGGATTTTGAATTACTCATGTACATTTTGTCAACCTGCAGTCTAGTTTTTTTTGTCTGTGTCAGCAGTGGGGTTCTCCTGAGTCTCCTGCTATAATGTTTAATTTCATTCAAATATCGATAAATAGTGTGTGCTGTCACTGATGTACCCTGAGCCTGCATGACAGCTTGAATTACTTTGGAACTTGTTTTGGATGCTTATCCACCATCTGAACCATCCTGTGTTGTAACCTTACATCGATTTTCCTCTGCTGTCAACAATCAGGAAGATTAGCTTCTATGCCATGGGTTGTAAAATTCTTGATTATGTTGTGCACCTGAATCAAAAGAACATCAAACTCTCTTGAGATTGACCTGCAACCTTAAAATTGTTGATAGCTTTCACCAATTTTGGTTCTGAAGTCATCACTCAGTTGTCTTCTGCTCTTTCTGTTCTTTCTGTTTTCTATACTTAGTGTGGCACACATAAACACACAATGCAGAGAGTCAACTTCACCTTTCCCCCTTTTTATCTGGTTTCAGGTGGGATTTTCACATTGCCCACACCTGTTACTTGCCAAAGATGCACAGATGAGTTTGAAACAAAGTTCTTTACCCACAGCTTGGGAAAGGCTCCAATAATTCAGTTTGGCCCATTTTTGAGGTTTTGTGTGAAATTATATCCAATTTGCCTATTTTCTCTGTTTTTTTTTTGTGTTGTTCAAATACACACGAAGGAAATAAACAAGTGTAAAAAAAAGCATCTGTCACTGCAATAATTTTTCTGGGAGAAATACTTAATTTTCTAGAACAAGGGTGCCAATACTTTTGGCCATGACTGTAGTTACACATGATTTTTGAACTTAAGGAGTTCATAGTTTTGTCCAAATATTGTATAAAATGGAGTCTTGCACGAGTAATAATGTTTGATTTGTAGTGATTCATAACTTGCTCTTTATTTTGATTGTCGCAAGTTGCATTGTACAGTAACCTATTTTATCATCTTCGCTAATAATGAGTATTTTGCGTGCCACTCCCAAGTGGGAATTGTGTGCTCTGGTGACGTACTTAGTATTTACTAAGTCTTCAAGCTCTGTAAAGGTTATTAGAAGGAAATCCTGGACGTGATGTGCCTGTTAGAAATGATTCAGCAATGTAAACAGTCTAAGGCACATTGACCTGAGAGACGAGGAAGTGGGGACATGCTGTTCAGTTGCTATTTTGAGGGCTTTTTTCAAGAACTCTGTTTGGATCTGGTTTCTTTGGAAACATAGTCACTAGTTTATAATTGCAATATGTAGGATTTCTAGAAAAATAATAGAGAAATAGGGAACACTAAGTACATAATTTGCCATTATTAAAAGAATTGAATCTTTAGTAGAGCTCATGTTGTACCTGGCATTAGTATTAGCCTGAAAAGCTATGGCGGAGGTTCATTCATTTTTCTAGGAGAGCTTTACAGGTTCTTTTATATCTCATTATGGAAATCCACTTGGACAAATTTAATCCTAGCAGTCCAGCGTACATTTAAAATTTGTACTCAAGTGGTCCAAAGAGCTCCATGTACTTTATACTAGACTTTAAGGCAGCGGTCACACAAGAGTATGTCTCGTGCAAGAGAATCGGGCTGAAAAACACATCACAGTGACACATCGCTGCAACAAGGATCTCTG
Source organism: Allobates femoralis (assembly GCA_033576535.1). NCBI lineage: Eukaryota > Metazoa > Chordata > Amphibia > Anura > Aromobatidae > Allobates > Allobates femoralis. The sequence continues at coordinate 26,953 of JARQOC010001412.1, forward strand.
CTCCAACATTATGCTACTCTTAGATTACATAGCAAAATCTCACTGAAAGATTTCTTTTAATATATATACTTGTGCTAGGCCGAGGTCACGTGAATATGCTAATGACACTCAGTTAAACTGTGATCAGAGTGTGAACCGAGAGTCATTCACTGTGATCTGATTTTATAGCATGCGGGAATTGGAGCATAGGTAAGGAGAAAATGGAGAGCTTAATTTCTCCATCTTCTTCATTGTCTGTGTCGGTGTAAATCGGACTACACTCAAATTAAATCAATCTATCTATTCTTTCCATCTACAATGAAGGAAATCATTATTTGATCCCTTGCTGATTTTGTAAGTTTGCCCATCGATAAGGACATGAGCAGTGTATAATTTTATGGGTAGGTTCATTTTAATAGTGAGAGATAGAATATCAAAAATAAAATTCAGGAAATCACATTGTCTAAATTATTTAATTGTATTTGCATTTTGCAGAGAGAAATCAGTATTTGATCCCTCTGACAAACAAGACTTAATACTTGGTGGCAAAACCCTTGTTGTCAAGCACAGCAGTCAGACGTTTCTTGTAGTTGATAATGAGATTTGTGCACATGTCAGGAGGAATTTTGATCCATTCCTCTTTGTAGATGATCTCTAAATCATTAAGATTTTGAGGCTTTTGCTTGGCAACTCGGAGATTCAGTTCCCTCCATACATTTTCTATGGGATTAAAGTACGGAGATAAGCTAGGCCATTCCATAACTTTAATGTGCTTCTTTTTGAGCCACTCCTTTGTTGCCTTGGCTGTATGTTTTGGGTCATGCTGGAAAACCCAGCCATGACCCATTTTTAATGTCCTGGTGGAAGGAAGGAGGTTGTTGACTCACTATGCCCGGGACTTCGGTTTAGACAGACGTTTCCTTCCTCCTTGTCACGGGGTGCCGCGCCTGCCGGTAGTGGGGCCCGGTTGAGTGCAGATCAAAAGTGAAGACGTCTTGTGGGAACAGATTAAGGGGTTAATTTGTCGTGACGCCACCTATGAGAGATTCGGTAATTGTACCGACGCTGCGGGCCTCCGGGGGATGGAATGCAGCAAGATGGGACGCTCCTCACAGGCTGAGCGGTGATCCCCGGAGCAGTGAGCTGCTGAAGATGTTGTGAGGCAGCTGCGGTTACCTTGAAATGCGGATAAACTGTTCATAAGAAGGCACGGACACTGTAAGTCTCTGCAACGGGTTCTTTACTGTAGCCAGCAGGCAGTACATGGTATACAGTTAGTAGGTAGTAGACCGAGTGGACTCAGCAATGACCAGTGTGTTCTCAGAGATCCGCAGTGTTCCTCCACTCTAACTAAGTGCTGTGCCGTTGTTGCCCAGGAATACCAGATCGGGTACAGGGAGGCTGCTTGAATGCCCTATCCGGGGTATACGTTCCGGATGCTTTGGGGAGCCTTGGGTCCCTTGGTGGGTACACCGCTGGTTAGACGACTGGATTTGGCGATGGTGGGGTGCTCCTGTAAAGCGATCCCTCCACCCTCTGGTTCGCATAGCAGAGCTGGACTACTGCTAGCTTCGGTACCAGCAAACCGGCTGTAGATGGGCACGGGATGATTTTGAGCCTGCATTTTGATGCCCGTAGATCGGTTGGTAATGCACCGGGAGTAATGGTGCTCAACCGTGGTGACGGTAGGGAGATGGCCGGCAGAAGGTGGCCAGGGGGCCGCACAGAACTCTGCAACCCCCTCTCCTAGGTTGCAGAGCTTGCTCTCTTTCGCTCCTTCTCCTACGTTGTTGTAGGGAGAACTCCTTTCTCTAGAACACTCTAATTATTCTAAACTTCCACTACACACTACCCTTACACTCCGCCCACCAGGACCTGATTGGCCCTCTATGCTAGGTGATGCATGTAGGGTATGGATCTCTGAGTTAACTGTGTGATTGCTGGGCCGGAGAATATTGCTGCTGCAGTTTTGGCTGCAATACCCTCCTGTGACGCACTCGGTGCGGGGCGCCACATTGTCACTCAGGATTTTACAGTACATGGCTGCATCAATTGTCCCATTGATGAGGTGAAGTAATCCTGTTCCCTTAGCAGTGAAACACCACCAAAACATAATGTTTCCACCACCATGCTTGACAGTGGTAACAGTGTTCTCTGAGTCATAGGCAGCATTTCTCTTCCTTCAAACATGGTGAGTTGAGTTAATGCTTAAGAGCTCAATTTTTTGTCTCATCTGGCCACAACACCTTCTCCCAATCACTCTCAGAATTACCAAGGTGTTCATTGGCAAACTTCAGATGGGCCTGTACATGTGCCTTCTTGAGCAGTGAGACTTTGTGGTCACTGTAGGATTTTAATCCATTAAAGCGTAATGTGTTACTAATGGTTTTCTTTGTGACAGTGGTCCCAGCTGTCTTGAGATCAGTAACAAGTTCCCTCATGTAGTTTTCGGTGGATCTCTCATCGTTCTCATGATTCTGGATACCCTATGAGTTGAGATTTTGCATACAGCCTCTGAATCTGTAGACAGAGCTGAAAACTGCTGTTCACAAATGCTTTCCATCCAACCTCACTGAGCTCCAGCTGATTTGCAAGGAAGAATGGGCAAGAATTTCAGTCTTTCGATGTGCAAAACTGATAGACATACCTTAAGCAACTTGCAGCTGTAATTGCAGCAAAAGGTGGCGCTACAAAGTATTAACACAAGGGAGCCGAATAATATTGCACGCCCCACTTTTCAGTTTTTTACTTGTTAAAAAAGTTTAAAATATCCAATAAATTTTGTTCCACTTCACGATTGTGTCCCACTTGTTGATTCTTCACAAAAAAAATTGAATTTATACCTTTATGTTTGAAGCCTGAAATGTGGCAAAAGGTTGAAAAGTTCAAGGGGGCCAAATACCTTAACAAGGCACTGTATATACAGTATATATATATATATCTATATATATATACCGTATATACTCACGTATAAGCCGAGTTTTTCAGCCCAAAAGTTGGGCTGAAAAGTCCCCTCCTCGGCTTATACGCTAGTCATACAGGCCCCCCTCATAGTTTGGCCCCCCACCTCAGGATGGCCCCCCCCGCATGCAGCACTGCGCACATACATTACCAGGATATCAGCTGTCACCCTACGGTGGCGGATCGCGGCTCCTGGGCTCCGGGCTCCATCTTCCTCTGTGTCTTCCTGCTTGTCACGTGACCGGCCGGCGTCGCGATGACGTCATCGCGATGAGCCCCGGCCACAAAGCAGGAAGACACAGAGGAAGATGGAGCCCGGAGCCCAGGAGCCGCGATCCGCCACCGGAGGGTGACAGCTGATATCCTGGTAATGTATGTGCGTAGCGCTGCATGCGGGGGGGCCATCCTGAGGTGGGGGTGCCAAACTATGAGGGGGGCCTTGCTGGGGCCCTGTATATACCACCACTGCTGGGGCCCTGTATATACCACCACTGCTGGGGCCCTGTATATACCACCACTGCTGGGGCCCTGTATATACTACCACTGCTGGGGCCCTGTATATACTACCACTGCTGGGGCCCTGTATATACCACTGCTGGGGCCCTGTATACTACCACTGGGGAGGCTGCTGTATACTACCACTGGGGAGGCCTGTATACCACTGGGAGGGCCTGTATACCACACTGCTGGGGGCTGTATACCTGTGCTGGGGTCCACCCTCGGCTTATACACGAGTCAATAGGTTTTCCCAGGTTTTGGGGGCAAAAGTAAGGGGGTCGGATTATACATGGGTCGGCTTATACACGAGTATATGCGGTATATATTATATATATATATATATATATATATATATATATATATATATATATATATACAGTCATATGAAAAAGTTTGGGCACCCCTCTTAATCTTACTCTTTTCTTTTTTGTTTAAAATTGTTTTTTTGCAACAGCTATTTCAGTGTGATATATGTAATAACTGATGGACACAGTAATATTTCAGGTTTGAAATGAGGTTTATTGTATTAAAAAAAAATAGGAAATATGCATTATTTCAGAATTTGACAGGTGCCAAAGTATGGGCACCCTTCTGATTTTCATGATTTGAATACTCCTAACTACTTTTCACTGACTTACTGAAGCACTAAATTGGTTTGGTAACCTCATTGAGCTTTGTACTTCATAGCCCGGTGTATCCAATCATGAGAAAAGCTATTTTAGGTGTCCACTTGCAAGTTGTTCTCCTAGTTGTATCTTCTCTGAGGAGTGGCATCATGGGCTCCTCAAAACAGCTCTCAAATTATCATAAAAAAAAAGATTGTTCAGCATAGTTGTTCAGGGGAAGGATACAAAACGTTGTCTCGGAGATTTCACCTGTCAGTTTCCACTGTGAGGAACATAGTAAGGAAATGGAAGACCACAGGGACAGTTCTTGTAAAGGCCAGAAGTGGCAGGCCAACAAAAATATCAGAAAGGCAGAGAAGAAGAATGGTGAGAGCAGTCAAGAACAATCCACAGACCACCTCGAAAGACCTGCAGCAGCATCTTGCTGCAGATGATGTCACTGTGCATCGGTCAACAATAGAGCGCACACTGCACAAGGAGAAGCTGTATAGGAGAGTGATGCGAAAGAAGCCGTTTCTGCATGCACGCCACAAACAGAGTCGCCTGAGGTATGCAAAAGCACATTTGGACAAGCCAGTTTCATTTTGGAAGAAGGTCCTGTGGACTGATGAAACGAAGATTGAGTTGTTTGGTCATACAATAAGGCGTTATGCATGGCGCCACAAAAACACAGCATTCCAAGAAAAACACTTGCTATCCAGTGTCAAATTTGGGGGAGGGTCCATCATGTTTTGGTGCTGTGTGGCCAATGACGGCACCAGGAATCTTGTTAAAGTTGAGGGTCGCTTAGATTCCACTCAGTATCAGCAGATTCTTGAGAATAATGTTCAAGAATCAGTGTCAAAGTTGAAGTTACGCCAGGGATGGATCTTTCAGCAAGACAATGATCCAAAACACTGCTCCATATCTACTCAGGCATTCATGCAGAGGAACAATTACAATGTTCTGGAATGGCCATCCCAGTCCCCAGACCTGAATATCATTGAACATCTGTGGGATGTTTTGAAGCGGGCTGTCCATGCTCGGCGACCATCAAACTTAACTGAACTGGAATTGTTTTGTAAAAAGGAATGGTCAAAAATACCTTCATCCAGAATCCAGGAACTCATTAACAGCTACAGGAAGCGACTAGAGGCTGTTATTTTTGCAAAAGGTGGATCTACTAAATATTAATGTCACTTTTCTGTTGAGGTGCCCATACTTTTCCACCTGTCAATTTTTGAAATAATGCATATTTCACATTTTCGGTTAGTACAATAAACCTCATTTCAATCCTGAAATATTACTGTGTCCATCAGTTATTACATATATCACACTGAAATAGCTGTTGCAAAAAACAATTTTTTAACAAAAAAAAAAAGAGTAAGATTAATAGGGGTGCCCAAACTTTTTTATATACACAAACACATACACACACACATTTATGGATGCTAAAGGGTGTTTTAGCCTTCTACTTTGCTCTAAATAGATAATACTGTAAATACAAAAGCTGTTAGCTTTATCTTGGAGGGTAATCCGAAACAGAGGCCGCCCCAAGCTTTTTTCACACTACATATTTATAAATAAGGAATTTGAAAAAACAGCGTAGGATCTCCCCATTTTGGAAAACCAGCCAAGGTAAAGCCGATTACTGGGGTCTGGTATGCTCAGGGTGGGAAGGGCAATGTTTATCGTAGGTAAAACACACACACACACCGAAAAATCCTTTATTTGAAATAAAACACAGAGGGAAAAATCCTTTATTTGTAATAAAACATGCAGACACCCTCTTCTACCCATTTATTAACCCCAAACATGCCTAGCTTTGACGATAATCCACTAAACGATGTCCAATGAAGCTCTCTAGCTCTGCTACATTGCGGTGAGTGGCTATATAAGGATTTATCATCGAAAACAGCACTCACACTAACTGAGCCGCAGCTGCAAGAGTGGTGACATATGAGAATTAATTTGAGATCATAGCTAGTGCGATTCCCACAGTATAAGCTGTGACCTCAGATAAACTCTTTGATGTCCCCTCTTAGACAGCTGGCTGTCAGAAAGCTGCTTGCAGTGAGCAGACACTGTAGGCTGTGGTCCCACTTCAGCCTCTATATCACCTGTCATGGCCGCGTGTAGCTCCATAGGAATACATGCAGCTGCAATCTCCTCTTCAGAAAGTGGGCGGCCGTGCCAGGTGATGCCGGTGCATGGGACCACAGCCTAATTTCTCCACTCACTGCAATGTAGCAAAGCTGAGAAGCTTCACTAGACATTGTCTTATGGATAACCGTTGGAGCTGGGTATGTTTGGAGCTAATAAATGGGTAAAAGAGGGTGTCTGTGTTTTTTTTCTTTCAAATAATAATAACAAAGAATTTTTTTGTGTGTGTTTTTAAGCTAATTATTTTTTGGACTGGTGATGTATGGGTCTCATAGAGACGTGATCATTTCCAAACCAGGGCATGATGACAGCTGTCAATTCTCAGCTGTCATTAACCCCTTCTACTACACCAATTTCTACCACACCAGGGCATCGGGAAGAGCCGGGTAAAGTGCTCGGAATTGATGTTTCTAATGAATGTGGTAAACTGAGGTGACTGCTGGCTGCTTTTCTTACCCTGAGGGGGCAATAACTATGTGCCTCCCCAGTATGAAAATACCAACCCCAAGCCATGTGCTTTATCTTGGCTGGTATGAAAATTGGGGGGACCCCACACCAATATTTGCAATAATTTTTTTTTTTTTTACAGTGTACTTCGGGACACAGTCAGCTACTGTTTACTAGAGATGAGCCACCAAGCCGGTCTTCGAATTCAATTCGATTCATCGAATTTGCTGTGTGTTCGTCGAATGTTCATCAAACACTGTGAAACACATTGAACACCATTGAGGGAGTAAATACAGGGAGGGGGGAGTGCAGCACCGGGATCGGGGAGCGAAAGACACAAGCGGGGAAGCTGGCGGTGAAAAGAGGACTTCACCGCCAGCTTTCCTGCTCTGTGCTGCGCTCTCCACTCCCTGATGCCCCCTCCCCGCTCCCTGGATCTGCTGAGGGGGTATCATTGCCGAGCGCCGACAGAGCAGTGAATAAACCGGAAGTCATTAACTTCCAGTTTTATTCACTGCACTGCACGGCGCTCGGCAATCTCCGCCTTTGTCGGCAGTGTTCAGGCTGTGTCGGCAGGGTTCACCCACGGTCATAGCCCGAGCTATGACCTGGGGTGAACCCTGACTGTCACAGTCAGTTGTCAGCCTGCTCTCGCTCTGCATAGATGTGTGTGTCTATGCAGAGCAATGTAGCAGTGCTAGCATTGCGTTTTTGGACTACATCGGACAGAAGAGGAATTTTTTTAGAAAAGATGGAGTCTCTAAGTGTATTTTTTGTTTTATTTCTAATAAAATATTTTTTTCTGTGTGTTGTGTTTTTATTTTTTTAAATTCACTAGAAATTCATGGCAGTCATGTCTAATATTGGCGTGACCCCATGAATTTCCGGCTTAGGGCCTGCTGATAACACAAAGCTGGCCTTAACCCCTTTATTACCCCATCAGCCACGGCACCAGGGTCCTGGATGAGCTGGGTTCAGCACCAGAAGATGGCGCTTCTCTGAACGCGCCATTTTCTGAGGTGGCTGCGGACTGCAATTTGCAGCTTCGGGTGCCCACAAAGCTTGGGCCTCCCTCTGCTGCGGATTCCAGTCTCCAGCTGCCTAGTTGTACCTGGCTCGACATGGAAATAGCGCGAAGCCCCACGCATTTTTTTTTCTATTATTTCATGAAATTCATGAAATAATTTTTAAAAAAAAGGGCTTCCTTTTTCTGTTTCCAGGCAGGTACAAATAGGCTCCTGGGGGTTGGAGGCAGCTAGCTCCTGCATGCTGTACGTGGCTGGACACAAAAATACAGCAAAGCCCACATCAAATTTTTTTGGGAAAAATTCATTAAAAAAATATATTTAGGGACTGCATCTTTGTTAACCCCTCGAGGCTGGAGCGCTGCGGCATTGTAAGGGGGGTTAACTCAGGTCACCCGAGGACAGCTCAGGTGGCATGACCTGAGCTATGTTAGCTGACATGCACAGGGAATGATGCGAGCCCAGTGTGTCAGTTTGCATCAGAAGTAGGGACATGACCAAGGGCGTACTTTTACGCCCTTGGTCATGAAGGGGTTAACTATCGGGACGTTCAATGAGACTTAGAATCTTCTGGTTGTACTAAAAGCTGCAGGTTCTTTTCTACAATTCAATACAATTACCTCCCTCAGTTGGAAGATGAACCAACCAGGGAGAAAATTTGCTGGATCTGGTCTTGTCAAATAGTCCAGATTCTATTTCAGATTTCCAGTTCTGGAAGCACTTGGGCAGTAGCGACCATGATATGGTAAGTACAGTCACAAAGAAAGCGGTATATAGAGCACTACACGTTTCCCCACATAGAGTTAAATGGATGTACTGTACCTTTACAGGGGCAGGCCATCCAAGAAAGTCCAAGCGGCGATGCATGTCTGACAATACTAAGTATAAGCAATGCGTTGAAGGAGAGACGTGGCACACTTCCGTGAAGTAAAACACTTTATTGCATAAAAAAATAAAACTGGTGCACTAAGCCAGGTGAGCGAGGGGGAAGAGGAAAGGACAAAGCAAGCAGTATAAGGACTACAGCTGTTTTGCTCAAGTGACCTTCCACAGGTCCTATCTCAGACATGACGAGTTGCATGACATAAGTCAACTTTGGATCAGCTTCAGGTGCCGATTACCGCCTGTTTTTAGAGGTTTTATTTCTTCTAAACCTGCAAATTGCAGACATCCCCATCTACTGCATGTTCCTCCAAGATGTGTTTAATCAGCCTGGGGGAACCTTTCCGCGTTATAATAGAACGCAAATGCTCAGGTGAAAAGCAGTCTTATGGTCTTAGCCAAATAATAGTAACCGGCAAGGACATAACACCACATATACAACAAATCTAGTCCGTGATGAAATGCTGAATACCACGATTTGAACACTATTACTGATGCCGTGTTGTGCGCAGAAATTGCAGTTTTTGCACCAGAAATTACCCTTAGGGATCGAACATTCAAGCCAATTAATGCTCCTAGTGTCAGTAACACGGTTACAAGCTATAGCACATCCCCTAAGTATAACGCCCTTTCTGTAAGAAATTAATGGGCCTCTTCCTGCGACTGATGCAAAATCAGCATCCTTTTCCAACAAGTGCCAGTTTTTTTAATGATATTTTTGATGGCTCTATCCATTGCATTATATCTGATATTGAACAGAATTCTTTTTAGTTTCTCTAGTTTTTTGATTTTAGGGAGAACATCAACCTGAGAGAATTTTTTGACCTTATTATGGGCTTCATCTAATTGTTTTCTTTGGATAAGTGCATCTAGCCAACCTGTTTGTGAGCTCTGAGGATTGTTGTTCAAAGCCTCATCAGAATAATTTAGTTTTCTTCAACAAAGAAGTTGGCTATACGGTTCTGATTTTTTCGTAAAATGGGGGCGGGTGCTATTACAATACAACACAGAATCAATGGCGGTTTCTTTACAAAAGGTTTTTGTATGAATAACAACGTCAACTACATCAACACTGACATCCAAAAAATTAAGATGTCAACTTCTAAATAGGGAGGTAAAGGACATATTCATATTGTGGATGTTGTTAAGATAAACCACAAATTTTTCAAACTCATATTTTGAACCTACCCAAACTATAAAGATGTCATCGATATAGCTAAAAAAGTGTTTCATGTACTTGATGAAAGGACTAGATGTCGAATATATAAACTTATTCTCAAGCACTGCCAAGTACAGGTTAGACAGGGTACACTTGACGGGCATACACATCAAAGTACCCGTGGTCTGAGTATACCAGATGTTATAAAACTGAAAAGAATTGTACCCTAAGACAAAAGACAAGGCCTCACCTACATAGTCAGTGTAACCGATTTCTTTTCCTGACTTCTACAGTAAATCTGTAATGACCTTTTTCCTGCAGGACTACATTTGTTGTATATGCGGTGTTCTGTCCTTGTGGTTACTACTATTTGGGTGAGACCATAAGACCACTTTTCGGACACTTTTGCGAGCATTTGCATTTTCAACCCTGATAACCAGGATAACCACAGCCTTGAAAGGATTGTTATGAAAAGGCCATTCCCAAATTTGGGAGAGATTTAAAAGGAGTGGACTGCTTTTTTCAGATTAATGTAAATTTTGCATTTCATTTGGAAACCAAGGTCCCAGAGTCTGGAGGAAGAGTGGAGAGGCCACAATCCAAGCTGATTGAGGTCTAGTGTGAAGTTTCCTCAATCAGTGATGGTTTGGAGAGCCACATCATCTGCTGGTGTAGGTCCATTGTGTTTTATCAAAACCAAAGTCAGCTCTGTCGTCTACTAGGAAATTTTAGAGCACTTCATGCTTCCCTCTGAACAACAAGCTTTTTGCAGATGGAGATTTCATTTTTCAGCACGACGTGGCATCTGTCCACACTGCCAAAAGAACCAATATTTGGTTTGATAACCACAGTATCACTGTGCTTGATTGGCCAGAAAACTCGCCTGACCTAAACCTCATAGAGAATCTATGGGGTATTGTCAGGAGTAAGATGAGAGACACCAGACCCAATAATGTAGATGAGCTGAAGGCTGCTATCAAAGCAACCTGGGCTTCCATAACACCTCAGCAGTGCCACAAGCTAATCGCCTTCATGCCACGCCCCATTGATGCAGTAATTCATGCAAAAGGAGCCTCGATCAAGTATTGAGTACATTTACTGTACATACTTTTAAAGAGTTAAAAATCATTTATTCAGTTTGTCTTATATAATACTAGCTGGGTGCCCGATGCACATGCATCGGGATTCTAGAAGAGCGAGTCTCTGACTCGCAATGGCCGCTTCGCGGCCAATGCTTCGCGCTGCTAAGGCGACTCGCCATGCCCCACATAACGACACTGACTCGCAGCGCGAGTGGACTCAGAAGGGGCAAAAAACCCATTCGCAATTATATAATAGATTCTAATTTTCTGAGATAATGACTTTTGGGTTCTCATTAACTGTAAACCATAATCATCAACAATAACAGAAATAGATCACTCTGTTTGCAATGACTCTATACAATATATGAGGTAATAAAGCCCAAACTTATACTTTAAATCCTTAACTAAAAATAAAGAGACTCAAACCAAAGCTGTGGGGTAAAATAAATTAATTTATTCATTGGTCGGTTAGCTCTGTTAAGTTTATTAAAATATCTAAGTATAATAATTAATCTAAAAAACACCATAAATTAATCCACTGAAATATTCAACTCCATAAATAATTTAATAAATGCTCATGTGAATAAATCCATACGGATCCACTCCATTCCAGAGGGACCCATCCTCTAACAGAGTGACCGACCTGTAAAAGAGAAAAAACATAAACACCAAATTTGAAATATTGAGGGCGGGAGGGCGGGGCTTCTTGAACTCCTGAGGTAAAAGTGACTGTCCTGAGAGGAACAATATGTTTATATACACCTTTGCCCGCCTTCTCTCCCCCCTCTTAAACCAATCAATTCTCTTAAAAAAAAACTGCCAAAGAACCAGATTAGCCTGGATCTATCTCTAATGGCCACTTTACACGCAGCTACAAGTAACAGGTTTTCCACAGGTAACTTACTGGCTGCAGTGAAATCATGGAGACATTATTCCATTTGTACACAGCAACAAGATAGAACTATGTCTCCATGATTTCACTGCAGCCAGTAAGTTACCTGTGGAAAACCTGTTACTTGTAGCTGCGTGTAAAGTGGCCATTAGAGATAAATTAACCCTTAAACCATATTACCTCAGAAACACAATTCCAACTCATATAAGGGCTTATTCCCTTATGCTGGCTCCATTGTTATTCAATGCTGCCATTACATGAGTTTCATTTTTTTGTATTGAATTGCTGAAATAAATTAACTTTTTGAGGATATTCATTTTAATTGAGCTGCACTTGTATATTAGTTATTTCATTATAGTCTTTTACATACTTTATTAATACTTACTGCTTTACGTATATAATCTGGATTATATGCTCTCCCTCATATTTACTCCCAGATCCGGCCCCCTATTTAAATGTAACTATTGTTATTCTATACAACAGCAACTTAGACTTATATGTTTATTATTTTGTTAGACTCCACCTATGTACTTATATGTGCTAAAATGTTTTAAACTCTCTCTTTTAAAACTATCTATTCAAGAAAAATAGTATTTTAAAATTTTACAATGTGGTACTCTTCCTGTGTGTATAATTTAGGTATAATTGACCACATTTAACCAAACTATCCATTACGAGAGTCTTTTTGTTGTATATATCTCTAACCAGTGATTGTCAAATCCTTCAATTCACCCAAAACGACTGTGTTTGGCCTCTAACCGGTGATTACCAAATCCTTCAGTTTGTACTAAAAAGCCATTGTTTTTCCTCAAAGCAGTAATTGCCAATTCCTTCAGTTTTCCCTAAAAAGGCTGTGTTTGGCAGTATTATGTTTCTATTATTTTTGTACTATATTCTGTTATGTAATAAACATTTATAATTATACCTAATAGATTTGCTCTCTTTTTTCTCTTTTTGGTGTTTATGTATTGGTGATGTATGTCTGATGGTGGTTCTGATTATATATTTCTTCACTGATGAGGGTTGTAATGCAGTATTTCTATATAGATAGGGGTTCTAATGATGTATTAATGTACTGCTGGTGGTTCTGGTGATGTATACTTGTGCTGTTATTGGTTTGATCCTGCACACATGTAAAAATCCATAACTTGTAAGATTTCATGATACATGGCTGTGTTAATAACTTTTCAGATGGCATAATACTTTGTATTGCTTTGTTTTTATTTATGTTTGTGATGAAAGACTTCTGAATTTTCACAGTGCACACAATACATGCTGTCAGGATTCTTTGCTGTCGTGGGTGAGAATAGGAGGTTATGAAACTCCTCATATGTGATTTGCATGCATGCAGTCATGTGCCGACTAGACACGTGATGCCTAGCTCAATATTAGTGAACTGACTGAGGTTGGACATGTCTAGTCAAAATGTGGCCGCAAGTATGCAAATTGCATACTTACACTCACAATACCCTCAAATCTTGCCTCCAACATGGGAGAATCCTGAAAATGTGCAGTATTTTGTAACTTAGAGTAACTGCAGACTTTCATCATAAACCTGCACAACCCCTTTGAATCTAACATTAAAGTGAACCTGTCACCCCACCCCCCCACGGACATCAAAAGCTAAAATAGCCACTTTCTGCAGCACTAAGGCTGCATTCAGAGAGGGTGGATATAGCCTTTTGATGCCCTACATACAATGAAATATGCACTTAGATAAATGCTCACACTTCAGAAGACCAAAGACCGGGAAGCGGGGTTTCACGTTCCTCTGTCCTGCCCCCTCTTGTCAATCATCATGCTCGCCTGCTGCTGCCTCCCCTCACTGTGTAAAATGAACGCGCGCCTCCGTTCTCCTGTATGACGCCGCGCCAGCGTTGTGCGCGCTGCCCGACGACTTCCTGGACACCCGGCGCACAGCGCATGCGCGGCACCGTAAAGGAGAACGGAGGCGCGTGTTCATTTTACACAGTGAGGTGAGGTAGCAGCAGCATGCGAGCACGATGATTGACAAGAGGGGGCGGGTCAGAGGAGCGTGAAACCCCACCTCCCGGTCTTTGGTCTTCTGAAGTGTGAGCATTTATCTAAGTGCATATTTCATTGTATGTAGGGCATCAAAAGGCTATAGACACCTTCTCTGAATGCAGCCGTAGTGCTGCAGAAGGTGGCAATTTTAGCTTTTGATTTCAGGGGGGTGAGCGGGGTCACAGGTTCGCTTTAAGCACTGTAGCATGTCCAATCCTAGTAGTGTGTAATATACCCACTGCCAAGAATAACTAAAATAATGTTTTAATACTTATGGTCATGTGGTAACTAGCTATTCTTCTTGTTTCTCTCAGTGAAGCAATGAGCTGTAGTATTTCACAGAACATTTAATTCACTCAGCTACAAAGGGGCCCAAGAGGTAAGGTGGCCCATTACCACTTCCAAATCAGCAAGCAAGCTTTCTCGCTCATAGACAGAACAATTGTACTGCAAAGGGCTCATATACTGTTCTTGCACAGGAGCCCTTTTCTATCTGTGTTCACTACTGATTCTATTATAATTCTCAGTTATGGCTGCTGCTGGAATTTACAGATGGAATTATGACTTATAGTATGATATGACAACTTTAGTTGCAGATTGTATGTCAAGAATGTGCAAACAACAGAACATCCCTAGAAATCAATAACTTCGCTCCCGTACTCCTGGGAGTTGTCCAGCTTTGCTGCCCAGCTGGCACAGCAATTTGTTGGCCTTTTAGCAACAGTATTAGTATAAGCCTGTATAACATTGTTGGCAAGGTGTATTACTGATATGACTCTTTTGTTTATCCGTCTGACCCATAATATTTGATGACAAAATACCAATGCATTCAATATACAAAGGGAAAGCACATTCATGTAATAAAAAGACCTTCGTATTATTACATAATAATATAATCTTGAAAAATCTGATACAATGACCCTCCCAGTATCCCAGCAGAACACTTCTCTGCAATCTAGCAATGGAATTATATCTAACACTAGTATCTTGCTGGATGCATCAGTGGTCAGCTTGCAGGTTATTAATACAGGAACACAAGAAAAAGATACATATTAAATAATCAGGTTAGCAACTGTAAATCAACAATCCCTAAATAA